>SNQJ01S0039793.1:56761-69646 GCA_010110895.2 Picea sitchensis
AGATTAGTGGTCAAAGGAAAAATCATTGGTAGGGTTAATTGTAGAATACAAGAAGAAGAAAAAATAAAAGTAGCAGAGAAGTTCAAGGAGCATCCTTCAACAAAAATCAATTGATAACAAAATTGGTATTTAAATCAATTGGTATAATTCCTCAATTGATATTCCTGTGAAATATCAAAGATGAATAAGAAGTAGATAAAAAATATCAGTAAGATTCATACTCTTGTTCTATTTGACAAAGGAAAGTCAGTAAAAACTCAGGAGGAGTATTTTGGTTATTAAATAAGAAAGTAATTAGATTAAGTTTTGAAAATACTTGATCACTACAAAATTAGTATCAAGAAGACCACTTATTTAAACATGAAATCCCAATAAATTGAGATAAGAAGTTAGTAAATTAACAGGGGAAGAGACCTTGTCAGGAAGAGCTACCCTTTCAGAAACAAAGGGGGAGAGTAGTCAAAAGCAGAGAGAGGGCATATTGACAGGGGGATTCGTTCAGTTATGGCAGGCAGAACATGATTCTGTGGGGAGTTACCCGAGTTCATATTCTGGTCAACAACATGCAGACAGACAAATGTTGATTATAAGGGGAGCAACCCTTTTCCATTGATGTCAAAGGGGGAGAGTAAATTCATAAGAGGAAAGCATCATTACAGGGAGAGTTTGTGTATGAAGTTAGTGTGTTGCCCTCAATGAAAAAGGGGGAGATTATTGGACATAGTGTCATTGATGTATTATCATTGATGTCAACAATCGATGTCATTATGATGTGATGATTTGGTGTTATGATGAATTGTCATTATGATTTATCATAGATGAAATTGTCATTGATGTCAATAGTATATTAGTTAAAAGAGAATGTCAAACGATATGTAGAGATCAAAAGATCAGAAGGAAAATCACATTGAAAGTATGCAAAGGATGAAAACGTCAAACAATATGACAATATGCCAAAGATTAAATCTCGAGAGAGTTAACGAATGAAGATCAAATCTCAAAAGTAAGAGAACATTCCACAAATGTCGTCCGATCAATGGAAAGACTGAGAATTCGATTGATGCAAAAGAAAATGTGAGAAACCTCAACAACCGTCCGATCAAGAAACTGGCAGTGTTGATCGTCTCATATAATGGACGTCGGTCATATGAGTGACTGTGGGGCTTGAGGACTATTGGAGGATCGTGAACATCAGATCTGCAAGCCAAATCAACGACATGGATGAATTGTGGAGAGCAAAAGAAGAATTAAACAACTCGCTAGTTCTAACCCCGCAATTGATCTAGATCGTCAGATCTCATAATTCCAAATATCGACAATTGTGGTTGATCTAACAAAAAATCATATTAAGTCGGATTAAGTCGTGACCGTCAGATGTGTAATCTCTAGATCAACGACATGGATAGATTGGAGATATTGAAAGGAGAATTAAATATCGTGTTATTTCCAGTCCCGCAATTAGTCAGCACCGTTAGATCTTATAGCCTCGAATATTGAGGATTGTGGTTGACTCACCAACAATGCATAACTTCAAATTGTGGAGTTTTGGTGACAAGTTAAATCACTCACAAGTTGCGGTTCCGCAAACCATCCTTGATTGTGGATCTGCTTTGAAGAGTCTTCATGATCGTTGGATCATATTGAAGTGGAAGGACAGGATAAGTAAGGGATGATATCCGAGATCTCGATCACAAGAATGTTTGTTAGTCATCAGATCAAATTGATGGAAGGATAAGATACACGAGATAAAATATCTGAGATCTCATTTATGCGAATATCTGACAACCATTGGATCATTCTAAAGTGGAAGGACAAGATGAGCTAGAAGAAGAGTTGTTGGATTCAATCCAAGGCTAAGCTGCATCACAAAAATATCAAGCTATCAATCTAAGATCCTAATTAATGAACAACATTTGTTTTGGGTGTAAATATATGAGGAGGTTACACTACGAAAAAATCTCACTTCAAGATTTTTCAGTTTGAGATTTTTAAGACTCGAAGCCTGGAGAGCTGAAAATCCGAAATGAATGAGGACCATCGGATATAGAGAACATATGATGATTGTTAGATCAGGGAGATCTACGTCAGCAGACCATGTCATAATTGACATGTGGTAGACCACGTCAGCAGATCACGTTAGCATGGACATGTGGAAGACCACGTTAGCAGACCACGTTAGCATGTATATATGAATGACCATGTGAACAATCCACATTAGTAAGGACACGTGGCACAGTTAGAGAATGAAAAGTTTCAAGTTGAAATCAATATTTCAGTGTAACACCCATCTAGGATGTTAGGAAATTAATCATACCTTGAATACATACACAATAACAACTTTGTTTTAACATAATTTCATAGATTTTCATTTACACAATTCTTCTACATTTTCTCAATGATAAATCTAAATAACATGATGAAATAAGTAATAGGTTAACTCTAATATTTAGACCTTAAAACAAAAGTATATAAAAATATCAATAACAAAATATCACTGAAAAATACCTCCTCCTTAGTTTGTCGAAGCTCATCATTGTAATGTAGTCCTAGGTGCTTCCAAGTATTCTTTTCCCGCTTTCCCAGAGTGAAACAATAGAATCCTCCCATCCAACTAGGAGCCTAGCCAGCTTCCTAGCTCCAAGAAACCTTTCAGTTTCTTTGCCCTCCATGCCCGTGACTCCAAGAATAAGAAAGCACAAATTCTCAAAGAAAACCATCATAAGAAATATATCTTCCAAGATTTCACAACCTCTCATCATGCTCAAACCTCTCCAAATCCCCCCTTTCCTCACCACTTTTCCTCCCTATTTATCAAGTTTCCATACACCCTTCCCCAAGTCTCCTCAACCACCCTCATTATTATCCACCAACCTCCCTTATCTAGATTTTTGGGAAAAGATTAAAATAAAACTAAAATATCAATGACTTGCATTAAACAACAATAAATAAAATGAAAAGTCTTTCTACTCATGCTAGCTAATAAATGTAATTTGACAATTTTCCCCAAAAGGTACATAACACCCCACCATGCTCATTTAATTTATCATACCCACCGTCTCTCAAAGTCAATTAGGTATTTAATGATTTTAGATATTTTGTATGCAATATAATTTACATATTTAATAAACATTCAATTAAATAGTTAATAATTTAATTTAATAATTAATACATTAATTAATTGTACTAGTGTACATGGGTAAGGTATGTGTGCATAGCTAGCAACACATATCTCATGTATGTACTAATGATAAAAAATCATTGCCTCTAGTGCATAGTTCCTATATAATCACCAGGACATGTAGGACAACAGATCAAGTAATGCAACATTTAATAATCTTAACGAACAAAATTACACCAATTCATGAATAACTCATTATCACACTTAAAATATCAATAGGAAATCAAAGAGGGTTTTAAACATGGTAGGAACCAAGTGAGTAAACAATAGTGGCATCTCTAATCCCCAATCAGTATTCTCAACTAACATAGAAGCATCCTTCCTTCCTAACCTACTTCCATCTTCCATCCTATCCTTTCCTATGTTGGACTAAGATGGAGCGTCAACTATATTGACCTAACTCCAAATATAACCCATAAGTGGAAGTGTCATACATCTCGACCAAGCTTCTCCAACAAGAAACTAGCAGTCGCCATCACACGTCTAGGGGAGCGTGACTTCACACAACCCTCCCATGACTCTAGGTTTCGGAGGATAAATGGTGGGCAATACCTCCACCCCTCCTTATAGAACTAGGGTAAACACCCTATATCGAACCATGCTATGCAACTACTATTCTTAGAGTCACGTCATCAAACAATCACTCTGGGCAAGTTGTGTGTCCTGTCAAAACCAAACTAACCACAAATCATAGCAATATTTCAAATCATAAATTAAATAATAAGTACAACATATAGCATATACTATCTTCTTGATGTCTACGAAATCCAAGTCACCTCAACACTACAGTAATTTGGCTATCACATAGCTCATTAACCTGTAAGTTAATCCACCAATAACTCATATCTATGCATATACATAATAATTTCATATAACGATCCATATCTGTATTGACATTCAATTTAAGAAATGCATGTTTATTTTTATCATGTATGGCATCTGTTATGCATTCATATCATAACTTGAACTAGTATCCACATACCTAAATTCCACATTTTAACTTGCATTTTTAAACAAACCAAAGAGCTATCATCATCATGAGTATATAACAATGAAAATAATATCATGCAACACATAAAAATATGTACATATCTCAAATATTTATCTCAATCTAACTGAGCCCAAACAAATCTTAAGAATTGAATTACTAAGATGAGTAAATATTCAATCTTATAACTCCCTAAAGGTCAAGATACGGGGCGTTACATACACCCACCCTTCAAGAAACTTTGTCCCGAAGTTATAATGATTCAAAATATGAGGAGAATTTATGACGTGACTTTTATGTGTCTTTCCTAATAGAAAACCTTATGCTATATTGGTCCCATTGGACCTTCATTTAATTAAAACGTGTTGAATATATTAATATCTTGATTGCACTACCCCTATTTGGTAGGCACCCTATTGTGTCCCAACTATATTTTATTACCACTTGTAATTTAATTAATGAAAAGAAACTCTTCTCGTATAGATTTATTTTTCCTTAGTTCAATATTTAAATTATAGTCTACTAGTTTGACCACCATTTGAACCTTATCTCATCATTGGTTCTCTAGTTAAGTGAATATTATATTGAGTTTGGCAATATTATATTAATTCATATATACAATTCCGCTTGAGATATATTGATAATTATAGACAAGCATTTGTCAATTTTGATCATCACTCTAGCTTGACAATACATATTCCATCACTCATTTGATTGACACACCAAAATTTTCCATGCTTACAAGAATTGACTAAGATAATGCTAATTGATGGTCATGTGATGTTGTTACTTCACGGTTTGTTTTTCCATTGTCCTTAATATCTCTCTTTTCTTTAAGTTATATAAATTATATCTCAAACAAGTTAATTGTCTAGTATAGGATTCTCTTCATCACAGTCAAGGAAAATCCTGCTTTCTATCATCAATTCACTATTACAAACATGCCTATACATAAAGAGCATCATTTTGACATGTGGGTTAGTGAACATTTTTATATCAATAATAAATTTATTACAAGAGTTCATTCCAAAATATTTAGTCATTTGTTCTTGAGGTCTTCTCTTCTCAGCATTATACTTCTTACGTCTCAAAATTATATCCTCTATACCTACATAGTACTTACCAAATTTGGTATCTATCTCTTTTCTTGTCCATTTCTATCACTTTCAAGTTCTTTCCCCTACCATGAAAGACGTTTTTAACAATGGGAAGCCTGTGTTCATCATTCCTCATATAGATTTATTTATTTACTTATTTATTTTCAAATAGAGTTTCTTCATAGGGAAGAATCCTTGTTAGTGAACAAGTAGTTTCTAGACCAATTAATGCATTTCAAGGTGTGAGTTCCCATTTATACACCTCACCCCTCCATGACACTCCAATGGAATTTCTACTTCCAAATAAATTTATGGGTGAAAGTGATGGCATTTTCCCTAGGAATACCCCCTTTTCTCAAAGTGTTCTTTCATTCATTTTTCTTAGTCAACTAGCGTTATCTAAGGTACTTGTCACTTATTATACTAAAGTTACCAATCCTTCACAAGATATAGATGAACTCCACTACTTTAGTATGATTAATTCAACTCAACAATTAAACATGATTTGACCTAATATCACATTGGTCGATAGAAACTGGTTGATATACCCCATCACACATTGGGATATAAATAAAAATAACGTCATGATATTTCGTTTATCATTCCAAACTCAAGTTCTAGTTTCACAACATAAGCCCACTTACAGTATACCATATGACCACAGTAACCTAGGTAATTGATCAAAAACAATCCATAACTACTATGTTGGTAGACTTGGCACTACACCCTCTTTAGGGTCAAGACCTTATCACTCACACTTAAGTGTAGAAGCAACCCAAGTGCATAAGCTATGCTCCTAAGATAGAAAAACTTGCAATTGCACACCACACCAAATTCTCCATTAATTATATAGTCTTTTCTAGCTAGCGGTAAATGGTTACATGACCCTCCCACTATGGAGAACAAGTATCACCAAAAAGTCATAGATATTCTCATACACAAAACATATAATACACAAGAATTAAGAGTAGAAAACATCAGTAATTGTTTTTGATAATCATAAATATTATGGAGACCTTAAAACTCATTGACCTCCCCATGAAACCAACCTCTTGCTAACTTGTAAGTGGTAAATGTCTTTCTTGTAGCATTGATGTGTCCTTCACTCTTAAAATTACTAACTAGATTCTAACAGTTCACGTGTGTGCATATGGTGTTTCAACAATCAACTCAGGATTGACAGAAATATCATCATCTTGTAAATACAACAACTGCAACTCTATATGCTTCTCTTTCTAGTGTACAAACTCTATTCTTATCTTAGGCAACTTCTAGATTTTTAAAATATAGCTACACGACCCACGTCCTCTATATACCGAGAATTATAATTTCAAGGAAAATACTTCAACTCATGAAAACTACTTACACATTCCATATTTTGGATGACCAATAGAGGGTGAGGGAATTTAAATCCCTATTCAAAATTCCAAGTTGTGACCGATGAATCATATTTGTCTATTGACTTCACTCTGTCAGTGTATCTCATATTTTCAAAGCAAGTTTGACCTGTTCTCTATCTATAGGTGTCATGATGTGTATTAGTTATTAAGACCAACAATCCAAGAGGCAGCAAAGGCCGACTGTCTTCACGTATATTCCAGCAAATAAATATAATAAATCCTCATCTCACAAAAGTGCGATCTCTGCACCTTCTACCATTCCATATCTAATTTAGTCTTAGAGTGATGAAATGGATGGGCACTCAAGCCATCACGATTTGAACAATCCCACACCAGATCAAAGAAAATACACATTAAGACTAGGTCTCGAAATGGATCTTGTTTCCCAGAGGTATCTAATCTTCTTTTCAACGTGTTTACATACTCTTTCAGGTCTCCACACAGATCCTTGATCAACAGAGATTAGTTACTCTGCACATAAATGGATACTTCCTTCAACACCTTGACCATTCGCCAATACTTCACCATATTGCCAATGCAGAGTTTTGGCATAATTTCCACAAATCGAATCCACAGTTCGACATACCTCACAAGATTTGATCCAGTACTAAGACATTCGATTCATATTGAGACACATAGATCTCAATTCTCAAAAGGACATTTTAAAAACCCCTTCACATAAATCACATATTACTGTAGCTATTTATTGCTGGAAAATCAACCAACCATCAAAACCTCTGCACTCCTATTCTATTACAAGAATTACATATAATTTCCAGAGTAAATGATCATATGCTCATTTAGTTTTCCATTCACACTAAACATATATATATTCATTTCAATGAGTCTCTTCCTCATTCTTCAGGGTTAGAATCACACAAAAACCCTAATTCATGTACAATCGATGAATACATGAATTACCCTTTTAATTCGCCTATAAATACACACACAAAATCTTACCATATGCACAAAAAACCTAAAGTGTCTCTCATCCTTGCAAAATATCTATGACAAATCAATAACGAAATCTATCATTAGTCCATACTTCATGCAGATACCGAAACTCTTCCAATTCATCCTTAGATTTCAGTCAGAGACAATACGAATGCCATGAACTTCTATTTCAGTCAATAACTCTATACATACACCATTACTTAGATTTTCACTTCTCTATCGGCCTGATCTAACAATATTTGGCCAACCTCTGACCTAATTTACATTAGTTCGGTCTCTCCCTCTCTATTTGCAGACATAGAGTCTATATATAATTTAGGAAACAAACAGAATGTTGTTTAGATCCACATAACTTGCCGACTGATCCTAAAATCACTCTAACTATCCCTAAGGTCTCTAAGATCTTCCATATCAAAACAACTCATCCCTATCCATAGTTCTTCTAGAACTATGACTCATTCTCTAGAAAAAATAAAGAAAATCATTTACATTAAGGAATTTAAATTCCTCCTCAAATGTCGAGACCCTTCCTTTGGGGTTTTGTCTCCAAACTTTTGATGGTTTTGTTAGATCAACCAATCAAGAAATGAAAGTGTTACGTTGTCCCAGATCTGCAGGCTGCTGTGGATTCTCCCACCGTGGAAGCACAAAAGTAGCAGGCGGTGTTCTCGGAGGACGAGAAGGCGCAGAAGAGAAGAAACACAGAAGAAATCGTCTTAAGTTCTCTACAATTCTTACATGAGTATTAATTTCTTCCTCTCTCAAAAAGATTCTCGTCTCATGTTGGACCTCGAACAATCCTATTTAGTGATTCATGCACTTTGTTGGCTAGCATGTAGAGTGTAAGTTGTGGTGTTCTCATAGGTCTTAGTTTCGATTCTCTGTGGAGGAAGAATATAACAAAATCCAAACTTGTGGCTTATTTAGTTATGATTAAAGCGTCAAATGGTGAAATATCTTGCTACTGATGCTTGGTTATTAAAGCCTGGTGGAAGGGCTAGATCAAAGTCAACTAGGCACTCTATCGTTGTTGATTCCTCTACTGTGTCTGGGCCCACATCACAAAAAAGGGAGTAGTCCGTTGAACCGCCTCACCTCACACTCCATCTATGCGTGTGGGCAGATCGAAATTGGAAAGGCGGGATGGGACGGGGTGAGTTCCTAGATATGCATTGGGATCATATGGTGGGGAAATGAGGAGGATTGAAAACTATCCACGCATCCTAGATGTATCCACTGTAAACAGGCCATCACCTCCCCTCTGAGGAGACACACTGACTGGAAGGTCGTGAAAAGTAGTTGTCACTTTTGGATTTTTTTTTTTTTTCAGAGTAGTGACAGAAAAATCGAAAGAGGAATGCCTGTGGTCTGTAATTTCTTCTTTCCACCCGATTTACTTGACCTGTTCGAGTTATCTCAAAAGAGGAAAGATTTAATGGTGTATGATGTCTCTATTCAAATGATAGAGATATACATCGAACAAGTGAGGGATCTTCTCGGAACATATGCCACAAGCAAGAAATTAATTATTCGAAATAATGGTCATAATAATGGATTTAATGTACCATATGCCACACTTATGCCTGTTAAAGCAACTTCTGATGTTTTGGATTTGATGAATTTTGGCCAAAATAATTGCGTTGCTACCTATACTGCACTGTATGACCGTAGCAGTCGTTCTCACAGTGTGTTGACTGTGCATGTGCAAGGTACAGATCGTGCTTCTGGGTGTAACCTTCATAGCTTCCTTAATTTGGTAGACACCTTATCATGATTGGATACAACATAGCGGTGATGGTCACTTTCGTGGTCGTCATCCTGACCATGGGAATCGACAATACAGTGGCCTTTGGCCTTTGTGTAGTGGTTCTCCTAACATTTTTTCCCTAGCCATTCATGTGTACATCAACGCCATTTGGCATGTGGCCAATGTGATATCCATGTTGGAGGACATATATGGCATCAGTGCAATTAAAAAGAGCATGGATTTGATTAAGGGGAAGAGACTCATGGCTTTCATGTTGATATTCTTCTGGAATTGGAAGGAAATGAGAAAGATTGCCTTCCCAAACAAATTTTCGCTGACTGAAGAGCATGACATTTTTTCATCTCTAGTTTGGGTGTCTGATCAGGATGCACCACAAAGATACATGTGTAGTAATCTTCAACAGTTTCTATGTAGGGTCAACGTAAATACAGATCCAAGTTTTGTGTGTGGCCATTTCTCCATGTTTCCCCCTATTATTTATCCTAATTTAAGACTGATTGTGGTGTTAAATGGACTTGATACTCACTGCAATGATGCATTTCAAAGGTCAGATACAAGAAAGAGAAACAAGGAATTCAACAAGCAATATTCTTCATCTACGTTCATTCTGTTTTCCCAAGTGCATTGTCAAAACCGTTGTTTATGACAGTTGCGGAGAAACAGAGGAAAACAATGATAAAGGTGAGACAACCAATCATATTTTGTTCTCCTTACTTCTTCCGAAAGTAGACCGTAGAAGATAAAAAGAGTACCAATCTTCACAAAGATTCAAGGAGGACCTAATACTTTTCTATCAGAAGCTGTGAGTCAGTCTGAAAGAATATCTACAGTCATCAAGCTACCTAAATTACCAGTCTCAGTTGCATCCCTAATGGGGCTTATGGTTAGGATTCCTCAAGGTGGCCAAATGCAACAAGGATCTCCAGATAGAGAAAAACTATCTTCTGCACAAGAGTTTTTCCATTATACTAAAATAGAAGGAAGAAGGATTTTTCAGGAGCTAGATAGAGGTGGGGATGGTCATGCAACATTGTTTGACATCGAAGATGCAATCAAAAGGAGAAATCTTCCCCCATTCTATGCTTTTGAAATCATAAAATCTACAAAAAAAACATTATTAGCTTTCAAGATCATTTGGTTGGGATGAATTCTCTTCCCTGATTAAGGAAAAGGAACCCAAGATGCTCTCTACTTTCAACTCTATCAGGCTCTGCAACTATGGAAAAATTCATAAAATAAACCTATAGGCTTTACTGCAGAGTGCAAGACTTCCAGCAACTGAAAGGAATGTTACAACAATGTTGAATTTTCTCAATTCAGAAAAGGAAGATTCAATATCATACAGTCAGTTCCGCAACTTCATGTTGTTTGTACCGACATATTTTATTGTTAATTGTATCAACCCAAATTGGAATGCAGATGAAGAGATATTTCTCTTAGACGAATGACAAATTGTAAGGGAGTTGAAATGTATGGATTAGGAAACTGGGCAGAGGTTGCAGACCTTGTTGGCACAAAGAAAAAATCCTATTGTGGGTGGTCAAGCCCAGGTTTCGGTTTTGAAACCAGGCTCTGATACCATGTGTAACACCCATCTAGGATGTTAGGAAATTAATCATACCTTGATTACATACACAATAACAACTTTGTTTTAACATAATTTCATAGATTTTTATTTACGCAATTCTTCTACATTTTCTCAATGATAAATCTAAATAACATGATGAAATAAGTAATAAGTTAACTCTAATATTTAGAACTTAAAACAAAAGTATATAAAAATATCAATAACAAAATATCACCAAAAAATACCTCCTCCTTAGTTTGTCGAAGCTCATCATTGTAATGTAGTCCTAGGCACTTTCAAGTGTTCTTTTCCCTCTTTCCCAAAGTGAAACAATAGAATCCTCCCAGCCAACTAGGAGCCTAGCCGATTTCCTAGCTCCAAGAAACCTTTTGGTTTCTTGGCCCTCTGTGCCCGTGACTCCAAGAATAGAAAAGAGCAAATGCTCAAAGAAAACCATCATAAGAAATATATCTTCCAAGATTTCACAACCTCTCATCATGCTCAAACCTCTCCAAATCCCCCCTTTCCTCACCACTTCTCCTCCCTATTTATCAGGTTTCCATACACCCTTCCCCAAGTCTCCTCAACCACCCTCATTATTATCCATCAACCTCCCTTATCTAGATTTTTAGGAAAATTTTAAAATAAAACTAAAATATCAATGACTTGCATTAAACAACAATAAATAAAATGAAAAGTCTTTCTTCTCAGGCTAGCTAATAAATGTAATTTGACAATTTTCCCCAAAAGGTAAATAACACCCCACCATGCTCATTTAATTTATCATACCCACCATCTCTCAAAGTCAATAAGGTATTTAATGCTTCTAGATATTTTGTATGCAATATAATTTACATATTCAGTAAACATTCAATTAAATAATTAATAATTTACTTTAATAATTAATACGTTAATTAATTGTGCTAGTGTACATGGTTAGGGTATGTGTGCGTAGCTAGCAGACACATATCTCATGTATGTACTAACAATAAACAATCATTGCCTCTAGTGCATAGTTCCTATATAATCACCAGGACATGTAGGACAACAGATCATGTAATGCATCCTTAATAATCTTAACGAACAAAATTACACCAATTCATGAATAAATCATTATCACACTTAAAATATCAATAAGAAATCAAAGAGGGTTTTAAACATGGTAGGAACCAAGTGAGTGAACAACAATGGCATCTCTAATCCCCAATCAATATTCTCATCTAACATTGAAGCATCCTTCCTTCCTAACCTACTTCCATCTTCCATCCTATCCATTCCTCTGTTGGACTAAGCTGGAGCATCAACTATATTGACCTAACTCCAGATAGAAAACATAAGAAGAAGTGTCATACATCTCGACCAAGCTTTCCCAACAAGCAACTAGTAGTTGCCATCACACGTCTAGGGGAGCATGACTTCACACAGCCCTCCCATGACTCTAGGTTTCGGAGGATAAACGGTGGGAAATACCTCCACCCCTCCTTATAGAACTAGGGTAAACACACTATATCAAACCATACTATGCAACTACTATTCTTAGAGTCAGGTCATCAAACAATCACTCTGGGCAAGGTGTGCATCTTGTCAAAACCACACTCACCACAAATCATAACAATATTTCAAATCATAAATTAAATAATAAGTACAACATATAGCATATACTATCTTCTTGATGTCTATGACATCCAATTCACCTCAACACTACAGTCATTTGGCTATCGCATAGCTCATTAACCTATAAGTTAATCCACCAATAACTCATATCTATGCATATACATAATAATTTCATATAAGGATCCATATCTGTATTGACGTTCAATTTAAGAAATGCATGTTTATTTTTATCATGTCTAGCATCTGTTATGCATTCATACCATAACTTGAACTAGTATCCACGTACCTAAATTCCACATTTTAACTTGCATGTTTAAAC
>SNQJ01S0039793.1:69696-87019 GCA_010110895.2 Picea sitchensis
CCCACCATGCTCATTTAATTTATCATACCCACCATCTCTCAAAGTCAATAAGGTATTTAATGCTTCTAGATATTTTGTATGCAATATAATTTACATATTCAGTAAACATTCAATTAAATAATTAATAATTTACTTTAATAATTAATACGTTAATTAATTGTGCTAGTGTACATGGGTAAGGTATGTGTGCGTAGCTAGCAGACACATATCTCATGTATGTACTAACAATAAACAATCATTGCCTCTAGTGCATAGTTCCTATATAATCACCAGGACATGTAGGACAACAGATCATGTAATGCATCCTTTAATAATATTAACGAACAAAATTACACCAATTCATGAATAACTCATTATCACACTTAAAATATCAATAAGAAATCAAAGAGGGTTTTAAACATGGTAGGAGCCAAGTGAGTGAACAACAATGGCATCTCTAATCCCTAATCAATATTCTCAGCTAACATCGAAGCATCCTTCCTTCCTAACCTACTTCCATCTTCCATCCTATCCATTCCTCTGTTGGACTAAGCTGGAGCATCAACTATATTGACCTAACTATATATAGAACACGTAAGAAGAAGTGTCATACATCTCAACCAAGCTTCCCCAACAAGCAACTAGTAGTTGCCATCACACGTCTAGGGGAGCATGACTTCACACAGCCCTCCCATGACTCTAGGTTTCGGAGGATAAACGGTGGGAAATACCTCCACCCCTCCTTATAGAACTAGGGTAAACACACTATATCAAACCATACTATGCAACTACTATTCTTAGAGTCAGGTCATCAAACAATCACTCTGGGCAAGGTGTGCATCTTGTCAAAACCACACTCACCACAAATCATAACAATATTTCAAATCATAAATTAAATAATAAGTACAACATATAGCATATACTATCTTCTTGATGTCTATGACATCCAATTCACCTCAACACTACAGTCATTTGGCTATCGCATAGCTCATTAACCTATAAGTTAATCCACCAATAACTCATATCTATGCATATACATAATAATTTCATATAAGGATCCATATCTGTATTGACGTTCAATTTAAGAAATGCATGTTTATTTTTATCATGTCTAGCATCTGTTATGCATTCATACCATAACTTGAACTAGTATCCACGTACCTAAATTCCACATTTTAACTTGCATGTTTAAACAAACCAAAGAGCTATCATCATCATGAGTATATAACAATGAAAATAATATCATACAACACATAAAAATATGTACATATCTCAAATATTTATCTAAATGTAACTGAGCCCAAACAAATGTTAAGAATTGAATTACTAAGATGAGTAAACAGTCAATCTTCTAACTCCCTAAAGGTCAAGATATGGGGCATTACATTTAGTTACATGAAAATCATGAATTTGAGTGACACGTGGCAGCTACTCGGCTCATGACACATCATCAAGTGACATAAGCAAGTTACGTCATTCCGGGAGTTTTACTTCGGGAGTTTCACCACTAGAAAATGACAAAAGCTCTGAAGTCTTGAAGTATGAAATCCTGAAGTATACATGGTTTTTCCAATCTAAAGAAACACTTCGGGATCATTCTCATCCGTCGATCATACTACAATGAAATTTGAGACTTGAGAATTCCAAATCCCAGAGACGCGAAAGGATCGTAGCCATTGATTCGAAAGAGACATGCGTCAGTGGATTTTCAGCTTCAAAAGATTGACGTACGGAGGAAAGAAAGGGTTGATATTTGAAATTTCTAAAGTCTGAAGACCCAGAGTAAATGGTGGCCATCCATCTCAATACATGATTAAGACTCAGCCGTCGGATTAATCCTTGTAAGAATCAAATCTGACGATTGATCAATTTCCATGAAATAAACGTAAACCGTCCGATCTGATTCAAAGGTTTGAAAAGTTGAAATCTTGAACTTCCAAAGGGACAAATTCCATCAGCCATCCATCTCATCAGAAGATTGAATCATGACCATTGAAATTGATAAGCACTCAAGTGCTCCTTTGGCCTAGTGTCTAGTCACCGCTATTGGTCATATGATAAGAGATTTAAAAGGTAGACTATAATACATCTCTTAAATTAACAAGCATGTGGTTCTACGCCTATGATCATATGAAGGAAGCACCTCATCCAGAATTAATTCGACATAGATTTAACAACAAAACATTATAGAGAATCGATAAGATTGAATATCATCTGTTGGTGAACCGAGAATGCAGCAGAAACATGAGTATGGTCTAATGAGTCGATCCATGTCTGTGATCAACTCATGAGGACAAATAAACCGATACATAGTCATGATTAAAAGAGAGTTAAATCATGAAATCATGAATAAAGAATGAAAATAAAAATGATATTAATTAAAGTTTAAAGATTATCATTTTAAATGAAAAGGTATAATGGTTCAAATATCAAAAGACACAATGCTTCAAATTCACACCAGTTGGAAGACTATATAAACAAGAAAGAATGGTGACAAGACGTGTAGTTGAATTTGTTGAAGTATATATATATTTATATATAATGGATTAAATGAAGGTTCATTTTATCAGGTTGGTGCCTATTAACAAGCTAGGTCTTGTATGAGGATTGGATTCCTCACATCTCAGTTGGATCTGAGATCAACAAGCTGGGACCTGTTATGAGGATTGGATTCCTCATTTTTCAGTTGGATCTGAGAACTACAAGCTAGGTCTTTTAACAAAGAGTTGGGTCTCTCATAATTGTATGAAGATGATATTCAAAGATTGATATTATGTATTCATTCAAGTTAAAATAAATAAATAAAGTATTTATTCTTTTATATATATTGTTTGAGAAAATGAAATAAATATTTGTTGTTCAGTTAATTTGTGAAAAGTGAAAATTTTCCAAAGTTTTGTGACATTGATTCACCCCCTCTCAGTGTCAAGTACCCATTTCAACTGGAATCTTGTGATATTGTAGACAAATGGCATTTAGTGGAAAGATCCCAGGTATTTTGGTTTATATTTGTAACTGTACCGAGAAAGTAGGAGTTTGGTTTTGATAAGTTACTCCCTTTGTAACCGATATCTATTTTTGGAATCTTGGAAAATATGATCCATTTTTTGGGTCTCATATGTAATTTATCTATATATATTGTTAAAAAATATAAATGAAGGGTTCAACTGGATGGAAAGGGGCCTGCCCTTGTAGCAGGAAAATTTTGTGATTTCTTGTGAATTTTAATACAAGTAGAGAAGGTTTTCTTGGATAATCGAGATTTATCATGGTGTTAATGTTTAGTATGTTTTCTTGTATTTAATATTCATGAATGTGTTTTTCTTCTAATAATAGTATTTAAGTAAAAGAAGGAATTCATTTTGCTAGTGCTCCTTCTTGCACCGATTATGCTTGTCATGTGCTTATTGGTTTCTAGTTTAGAATTCACCTTTGATTGTTGCTCTGTTTTCGGTGGACATACTTTATGTTCTTTCTTCTAAAGATGTATCAAGAGAATCATCCCTTGTTATATGCTCCTTGGTATGGTAGTCTCTCCTCTTCTTCCAACTGCCATCTCATATTTCTTATTTGGCTAAACACAATGCCTATTTTTCCTCTGTTCCCTCAGAAACACATAGCTTGTAAATCTTCATATGATTTCAAAAGTTGACCCCATTTCCCAATGGCCCCGTTCTCTTATTAGTCCTACCAACCCATTTAAAAACTTGTCCTATTGCAGAATCTCACCTTTGTGTGTCCATTGCCAAATATTTTTGAGTGTTTTCAGTATTTACACATTTGAGAGAGCCCTCTCTGGTTGGAAGGGTCATAAACYAACCTAAAGTTGGTTGAAACAGTTACCTCTTTCRYKTTTTTATYATCCAAACAAATTTATAGAGTGCTAACAAGTGCTAGGTTGGGTTGGCCCATTCGTATCCATGTTTCTCTTGGTAGAATATTAACTTGCAAACCAAATTCGACTACCACCTGATTGACCATCATTCCTTTGATTCCCAAGTCGACTCATGGATCATAATATTTTGTTTTGTAAGAAAGGTGATTTTCATCCTTGGTTGGTTTCTGACCATCTTTGTATTCTCCCAGTATGTTGAGTAAGTCCAATAGCCTACCTATTAACTGTTTTTCTTTGAGTAGTTGAAAAAATTCTTGGATGATGTCTTCATTTGGATTTTTTTGATCTTTTGTTGCATTCCTGAATAATTTAAGAGCTTCCCTCATTATTTTCTCTTCCTTATCTCGGTTTGGAAAGTTGTTAGTCTTTTGTCTTTGATAGTTTTGTGGTGGTGTATGGATGTCACATCATGTTCCTAACATTGTAATAATATGTAGATTCTTAGAGTTCCTTACATCTTATTTAGATACTGTGTTTAGTAGGTTCATAGTCTTTCTAGGTATAATTTTGTTGGGCACTATCAACCAGTCTTCTAGAGAGTGATCTCCAATGCTACATATGTTGCATAACTTCAAATCGATCCTATATTTTATAGGGAAGTATGCATTTTCGTGATCATTTTTCCAACAGTTAGCACAATATGGTCATCCACGACCTCGACCTTGACCACCAAATTTGGGTCAACCTTTTTGACCTCGACCACGACCACCGAAGTAATAATATCTTCGACCATAGTTTCTTTTTTGGTCGGTGGTTTCTGTGTGGTAGACGGTTCATATATTGTTTTGATTTCTCGCATTTAGGTGTAATTCTTAAGTTCGATGATTGGAAGCTTCACAGATGTGGCACCACTTTGTGTTTTTTAGATTGTGTGGATAGTATTGTATGTTATGATCAGTTAAACATTCACATATGTTACATTATTTTTGGGCTTGTAATCAATGGATGTCTGTCATTTTCATTCTCTCAGTTAGGGGAAAATTATCTTTTGTGTGCCCATCCCAGGTGCATATGGTGCACCATATTTCATTACATCGGATGGTTAGAATTTTGATAGTTTGTTGCAAATGTTCTATCTTTTCCTCAAGTCTTTCTGTTGTCGAAGAAGTCAATGGTATATCATCGTTTGACTCGACTTGTTGTTCCTTTTGTAATGCATCCTCAAAGTTGGTTATCTCGTATAGACATAACATAGATCTGATTCTTGGAAGTGACCCCACTACATACCACTGGACTAGCAGGTTTTGGTGAATTGTCAATGGGATTTGGATTAAGAGGTCTTTAAATATTTTGTCATATTCTCTTCGACTCACCTGGTATTTTCTTGATTTCCTTTAGCTTTTGTGTTTCTAGATGTGTGATGTCGTGGATTTTAAAAAATGTTAGAAAACTGTTCTTTATTTATGCTTTTGAACAATTTTTCTTCTCAGTGTAGTTCATGAACCAGGTTAAAGCATGATGGTGCAATGCAACTTTGAATTGCGTCATATTCTTATCTTCATCTTAAATATCAACTACTTCCCAAAAATTTTCACATACAAACCAATGGCATTTTGGGTCTTCTTTTCCCTTGTAGATGGGGATATGATCGAATCCCATTTTGAATTTCTTGGTGGGGACACTTGGTTTTCTTGGTGCCTGAGTTACTACTGTGATGCAGGAGCATCGCCAACAACAAGCAAGCGGGGGACAAACGCCAATGCATTTTGGCACATGTTCAAAAGTGCTTAAATCATTTTGAAGTGGGATGCGCCAAACTTAAATGAAGTAGTTAAGAAAGGGCGTACTTGTGATTGTAATCATACCTTGAGTGTCCCGCTCTCATCTGAAAGGATTAAGAGGCATTTATGCTAGTAAATGTAGCTAGGTAGAATTAAATTCTAGATTAGATAGTTTTAGGAGTGGAGGGAAAACCGGCTATAGACACCCTCATCTTGTAACATTAGAAACATTATCAATCGAAGAGAGTATAGGAGAGCAGAGAGCTATGTAGAGTAAAAACCCATGTACAAAAGTTCTGGATTAATACAAAGATCTTTAGTTCATACTCATGGTGTTCAATTGCTTTCTGTGTTTGTACATGCTGATTGATATATGCTTGTTTACTCTCTATTATGAATTTTCTTTGATGCGTGAATGTATGATTTCATATTTAATGGTTGAAGACTGAGAGAGAGAGAGAGAGTAAGAGAATGAGTTTCAATTGTTTCTCTATTTGAGCCAGAATTCCTACAAGCAGTGCAGTGAAGTGTCCGCAAGGGGTGCGTTGACAAGGGTTCAGAGTTTCATCTCTGAAAGATCGATAGAGATAACAATTACTCTCATTTTCTTCAGAAGTGCAGGTGGAGCACAAAATCCGTGCAAGATGTGTGTAGGCTGGTTGTAAGTTAGAACTTATTGACCCAGGGGAGAATTGAAGGGCTGTTGTTGTAAAGAGAGTGCGTAGAGTCTAAGAATTCAAATACTTGGAAGTATTTGAAGAGTTGCCGCAAGGAGTGCGTGCAGGGGTCTTTTTGAAGACTCGAGTTTGTGGTAAAAGATCAGAAGAGTTAGTGTCTTGAAGTGTTGAAAAGGAGGTGTAGTGAAGTCGTTTTGCAGGTGGAGAAGTCTCGCGAGGGAATACCATGTTCACTTCACAGGAGTTGTCAAGGAGGAATCAGACAATCGAAATTCTCCATGGAGAAGTTGCGAAGTCCTGAGAGTCGTAAGATCTTGCAGAGAATCAAGGAGGGTTACAACGAGTGTTTTTTTTTTTTTCTCTTTCTAAGTTAAGCTCGAAATAAATAGGGTCGTAGGATCCAAGCTGACGAGGGCCGTTGGATCGCTTGTGAATATTTATTTCGGAATTCAGAGGTTTGAGGGTGTAGAAGAATTCGACCGTGGAGAGTGGACAAGTGGCATACCCGTCAACATGGAGGTCAGACCTTCATTGGCCATTTTGGGGTTTCGTGGGTTGGAAAACCGAAAGCCTTATAGCAAGATTCACGAAATTGTGAAGTGCGAAGTCCCGAAGGGGTGAAAAGATTTGTGTGGGGCCAGCAATTGGTGAAGTGTGTCAAAATTCAACATTTCGGTGTTTCGGAGGATAGGAGGTTGAGACCTCTATCCCTAGATCCCAAAAATCAAGAGACGCGATATAAGTATGGGGAAAGGGTGCCGTCAACCATTTTGACAAATTGGTATTTCGGAGTTCAGCGGTTGGAGAGTTGAGAGACTCAGAAGAAGAAGTCGCGAAGTCGTGAGTTGCGACAGAGAGCAGCGAGGAGTTTGGGATCTCGACACTTCAGTGTCGCGATACAAAGGAGGCATCGCTTGGAGTGATAAGTCATGAAGTGTGAAGTTGAGCATGAGGGACATGTCGCAGAATCAAGTTGTGGGCCCTTGTGATAGATAGGCGAACACGTGTCATATAGTGGAAGGAGTCAACACTCTGCTTACTTCTTGTGTCTCGGGATTTTGCGAGATAAGAGAACATGAGTTTGATGCTACAACTCGTGAAGTGGCAAGTAGCGAGGGGTGCTAGTGATAAGCCTAGCCGACGGTCACATGCGGAGGGCTCTAACATAAGGGAGCCATACTCGTATCAACATTTTGGGCATCGTGATATTGGAAAGGAGAAGTCAAGAGGTTTGACGCGCGAAGCTACGAAGTCATGAAGTTGCGACAAGGACTTTGGGGTTAGGCCCTTGGTCATAGCACTGTGGTCGCTTGGGAAAGGTGGAACTCACACCTAGTGTTGTTTGCACAAGGGAGCTTCCGAAAGGACCTGTGGATTGATTGAAAGAAGATTCCAGTAGGGAATCGAAAGAGTCGATTCAGCTCAAAGGAGACAAAGAACGATCCTGTGAGTGGACTTCGGCCTGAGGTGCAGGGGAGGTCTGTGTCAGTTTGGTATCAGAGCGTAGAAATATTTCTTTGCTTTCTGTAGCAGGGAAAATAAAGACTCACCATGTTGTCGAGAAGAAGAGATAGGAAAACACCCGATTTGCCAGAGGAGAGGGAAATTCCAGGAGAAAGGGGTAGGCAGGTGCCAAATCCAGCCATGGAAAGAGAGATGCATAACATACGCACCAGACTCATGGACGTGGAAATAAAAAAGAGGCGCACAGCCAATGTTGGACATATCAATGAATCTAAAAGTGAAGATGAAGCTGGACATGAAGGAGAGGAAGTTGCAGCAGAGGATGCAACAAATGAACGCCTGATTAGGGCTGTTGCAAGGATGGGTGCTAGAGAAAAAATGGACATTCCAGTATATGAGGGAAAACTGGATGTTGAAGAAATTCTAGATTGGATTAGAGCTCTGGACATGTATTTTGACTATGAATATGTCAAGGAAGACAAGAAGGTCAAACATGCAGTCAAAATATTGAAAGGACATGCAACATTGTGGTGGGATGAACTACAAGCTGACAGACACTACAAAGGCAAGCAGAAAATTAGGAGTTGGGATAGAATGGTCGCAAAGATGAAGGAAAAATTCATACCCAAGGATTACCAAATCACTCTGTTTCGAAGAATGTAGAATTTGAGACAGAAGCTGATGTCAGTGAAGGAGTACACTGAAGAGTTCTATAAGCTAAACATTAGAGCAGTTCATCGTGAAAGTGATGATGAAAAGGTTGCCAGGTACATGAATGGTCTGAGATACGACATTCAAGATGAGATGAGCATGATCATCATTCGTACCATATAAGATGCTTATCAGATGGCTCTGAAGGCTGAAGAGAAGTTGAGTCGAAAGAAAAGTCAAAGAGGCCGAGGTAGAAGTCAGCCAAGAGGCAAAATAGTTGTCCAAGATAGAAATTAGAAGCCGAAGGAAGAGTGGAAGAAACGTCAATCTCATACTGAAAGAGGTGGAATCTCACAGAGAGGGCATTATACTGATCAGAGAGGAAAATATGCTGATAAGAACACTTTTCCTCGCACTAGAAGAAGAGGAAGAGGTAGAGGTGGAGTAATAAAATGCTTCACATGTGGAAAGAACAGACACAAATCTTATGAATGTCCAAATAAGAAGAAAGAAGGAGGTGAGACTCACATTGCCGAAGCACATAGGCATAATGTTGAGGTAGAGGATGCTGAAGGCAGAAGATCACTAGTGATGAGGAAGGTTCTCTTAACGCCAGAAAAAGAGGCAGAGAATCCAGTGCAAAGGAACATTCTTTTTCGGACTGCTTGCAAGACCAAAGACAGGGTATGCAAAGTCATCGTAGACAGTGGTATCACATACAATATTGTTTCTACAGAGATGGTAGAAAAGATGGAGCTGGAGACTATTGAACACCCAAGTCCATACAAAGTTTCATGGCTACAAAAAGGACATCAGGTAAATGTCACTAAACAATGTTTAGTTGAATTTAAAATAGGAGGATATAATGATAAGATATTGTGTGATGTCATTCCCATGGATGTTTGTCATCTATTGTTGGGTAGACCGTGGCAATATGACAGGAATGTGATTCATAATGGGAGGAAGAACACATACACCCTAGAGAAGAATGGGAGAACTCACATGTTGTTTCCGATTAAGGACAAAGAGGTAAAACTTGAAGTAAGCAACAATGTACTTCTCATGAGTGGGAAGGAACTTCTTAAGGAGGTTAAGAAGAAGGAGAAACCACAATTCATTGTGGTCAGGAAACCTAGAATTGTTTTGACTAGTACAAGAATGGATGATCTACCAGAGGAAATCCAGAAGCTACTGGAGGAATTTTCTGATATAGTAGTGGACGAACTACCTCATTCGTTGCCACCTATTAGAAGTGTAAGTCATCACATTGATCTCATACCTAGAGATAGTTTACCAAACAAAGCAACATACAGATTGACGCCGCAGGAGAATGAAGAGGTCAAGGGACAAGTCCAGGATTTGATGGACAAAGGATTGGTAAGAGAAAGCTTGAGTCCATGTGTTGTTCCGAAAGTACTCAATCCAAAGAAGGAAGGAGGCTGGAGGATGCGTACTGAATCAAGGGAAATCAACAAGATAACCATTAGGTATAGATTTCCATTGCCAAGAATGGATGATTTGATGGATTGCTTAAGTGGGGCCAATTTTTTTTCAAAATTCGATTTGAAAAGTGGTTATCACTAGATTCATATGAGAGAAGGAGATGAATGGAAGAAAACATTCAAGACCAATGAAGGGTTGTATGAATGGCTTGTTATGCCATTTGTCTTAACAAATGCACCGAAAACTTTCATGAGATTGATGAATGAAGTCCTGAAGGATTTCTAAAGAAAATTTGTCATTGTGTATCTTGATGACATACTGATTTTCAGTAAAATAGAGGCAGAGCATCTGAAACATTTGACTACAGTGATGAAGAGGCTACAACAAGAGAAGCTACTGATAAACATGAAGAAATCCTCATTCATGAAGATAGAGCTCATTTATTTGGGGTTTGTTATTTCTGCAAATAAGTTGAGGATGGATCCAGAAAAAGTGGAGGTGATTAAGAGTTGGCCATCACCGAAGAATATATTTGAAGTTCGAAGCTTTCATGGATTGGCTAGTTTCTACAGAAAATTCATCAGGAATTTTAGTGGAATTAGTGCACCGATGATGGACACAGTGAAGAAGAGACACAAGTCTTTTCACTGGACAAAAGAAGCTGAGAAAAGATTCAATTTGTTGAAAAGGAAAATCAAGGAACAACCAATTCTAGTGTTATCGGATTTCAAAAAGACATTTCAAGTAAAATGTGATGCAAGTGGATTTGCAATAGGGGCAGTCTCGAGTCAAGAAGACAGACCAATAGCATACTTCAGTGAGAATCTAAATGAAGCCAAAATAAAATACTCCACGTATGACAAGGAGTTCTATGCTATTATTCAGGCATTGAAGAAATGGAGACACTATTTGATTCCTAAGGAGTTTGTCTTATACAGTGATTATCACGCTTTACCATTTGTGACTTAACAGGAGAAGTTGAATCAAAGACATGTTAAATGGGTTGAATATGTGCAAAAATTTACTTTTGTAATTAAGCATATTTATGGAAGTGCTAACAAAGTTGTTGATGCTTTGAGTAGGAAATGTTTGCTATTGTAGGAGTTCAGAGTCAAAACTTTGGGTTTTGATAACCTCAAGGAAATGTACACAAATGATCCAGATTCTAAAGGGGTGTATGAAGCATATGAGAATACAATTCTTAGGGACAGAAGTCAATGGACAGAATACATGATCCAAGAAGGATTATTATTTAAGGGTAATCAACTTTGTATTCCAAAATTCTCCATGAGAGAGAATTTGCTGAAGGAGAAACATAATGGAGTATTGTATGGGCATTTCAGTCATGAAAAGACATTCTCAAAGTTAAATGAGTCATATTTTTGGCCAGGAATGAGAGTAGAATTCAAAATATTCATGGACAGATGTAGAATCTGTTAGCATTCAAATGGAAAGAGGCTGAATGTAGGCTTATATCAACCGTTACCCATACCTGAGAGGCCATGGGATGTAGTAAGTATGGACTTCATATTGGGGCTGCCAAGAACACAAAGAGGGTTCAACTCGATCTTGGTAGTGGTGGACATATTTTCTAAAATGTCACATTTTATACCATGTCAGAAAACCAGTGACGCAACTCACATTGCGAATCTGTTTTTCAAAGAAGTCATTCGACTTCACGGCTTACCAAGGAGCATAGTTTTGGATCGAGACACCAAGTTTGTGGGACACTTCTAGAGAACCTTATGGAAAAAGTTGGGAACGAACTTGTTGTTCAGTTCAGCTTATCATCCTCAGATAGATGGACAGACAGAATTTGTCAACAAAAGTTTGGGAGACTTGTTGAGGAGTTTCCTGATTGAACATCACATTCAATGGGACAACATTCTACCACAAGAAAAATTTGCTTATAATGATTCACTCAATAGAATCACAGGGCAGAGTCCATTCCAAATTGTTTATGGAACACATCCAAGAGGAGTTTTTGAACTGAGGGATTTAGAATGGAATGAGATAAGAAGTGCTAGTGCAGAAGATTTCGCAGAAGTGATGAAGGAACTTCATAGCCAAGTGAAGGAGAGATTGAAAAACTCGAGCCAAGAGTATAAGCACAGAGTAGATCAACATAGGAGACAACTTCAATTTGAAGTTGGTGATTTGATTCTAACACATCTGAGAAAGGAAATATTCTAGAGGGGGACATATAATAAACTAAAAATGAAGAAAATTGGACCATGTCGGATCATAAGAAAATTTTGGACAAATGCTTATGAGATTGAACTACCCGAGGGGATTGGAATTTCACCAATATTCAATGTCTCTGATTTGTACCCATACAAATCAGGAACAGGTGATGAACAACTAGAGGTTCAGTGGACAAAACAAATGCCAGTTGCAGAGAAACCACAAATGGAAAACATACTGGGCAAGAGATTCAGTAAGAGGACCAGGAGAAGGGAATATTTTGAATACTTGGTCAAATGGAAGGGACATCCAATTGAAGATTCCCGCTAGGAAAATGAAGCAGAGATCCAGAAGCATGGACAAACCATGCGATAGCTCATGGATAGGAGCCCATGAAAATTTTCAAGTGAGGGAGTATGATGCAGGAGCATCGCCAACAACAAGTGAGTGGGGGACAAACGCCAATGCGTTTTGGCACATGTTCAAAAGTGTTTAAATCGTTTTGAAGTGGGATGTGCCAAACTTAAATGAAGTAGTTAAGAAAGGGCATACTTGTGATTGTAATCAGACCTTGAGCATCCCACTCTCGTCTGAAAGGATTAAGAGGCATTTATGCTAGTAAATGTAGGTAGGTAGAATTAAATTCTAGATTAGACAGTTTTAGGAGTGGAGGGAAAACCGACTATAGACACCCTCATCTTGTAACATTAGCAACATTATCAATCGAAGAGAGTATAGGAGAGAAGAGAGATGTGTAGAGTAAAAACCCATGTGCAAAAGTTCTGGATTAATACAAAAATCTTTAGTTCAGACTCATGGTGTTCAATTGCTTTCTGTGTTTGTACATGATGATTGATATATGCTTGTTTACTCTCTGTTATGCATTTTCTTTGATGCATGAATGTATGATTTCATATTTAATGGTTGAAGACTGAGAGAGAGAGAGTAAGAGAATGAGTTTCAATTGTTTCTCTATTTGAGCCAGAATTCCTGCAAGGAGTGTAGTGAAGTGTCCGCAAGGAGTGCATTGACAAGGGTTTAGAGTTTCGTCTCTGAAAGCTCAGTAGAAATAAAAATTACTCTCATTTTCTTCAGAAGTGCAGGTGGAGCACAAAATCCTTGCAAGATGTGCGCAGGATGGTTGTAAGTTAGAACTTATCGACCCAGGGGAGAATTGAAGGGTTGTTGTTGCAAAGAGAGTGCACAGAGTCTAAGAATTAAAATACTTGGAAGTATTTGAGGAGTTTCCACAAGAAGTGCGTGCAGGGGGTTTTTGAAGACTCGAGTTTGTGGTAAAAGCTCAGAAGAGTTAGTGTCTTGAAGTGTTGAAAGGGAGGCGTATTAAAGTCGTTTTGCAAGTGGAGAAGTTCCACGAGGGAATACCATGTTCACTTCACAAGAGTTGTAAAGGAGGAATCAAACGATCGGAATTCTCCATGGAGAAGTCGTGAAGTCCCGAGAGTCATCAGATCTTGCAGAGGAGCAAGGAGGGTTATGACGAGTGTTTTTTTTCTCTCTTTCTAAGTTAAGCTCAGAAGAAATAGGGCCATAGGATCCAAGCCGATGAGGGCCATTGGATCACTCGTGAATACTTATTTCGGAGTTCAGAGGTTTGAGGGTGCAGAAGAATCCAGCCGTGGAGAGTGGATAGGTGGCATACCTGTCAACACAGAGGTCAAACCTTCATTGACCATTTTGGGGTTTCATGGGTTGGAGAACCGAAAGCCTTGTAGCGACATTCACGAAATCGTGAAGTGTGAAGTCCCGAAGGGGCGAAAAGATTTGTGTGGGGCCAGCTATTGGTGAAGTGTGTCGAAATTGGACATTTCGGCGTTTCGGAGGATAGGAGGTTGAGACTCCTATTCCGAGATCCCCGAAATCGCGAGACGTGATATAAGTATGGGGAAAGGGTGCCATCAACCGTTTCGACAAATTGGTATTTTTGGGTTTGGCATTTGGAGAGTTGAGAGACTCGGAAGGAGAAGTCACGAATTCACGAGTTGCGACAAAGAGTAGCGAGGAGTTCGAGATCTCATCACTTCGGGTGTCGGGATACAAAGGAGGCATCACTTAGGGTGCGAAGTCGTGAAGTGTGAAGTTGAGCACAAGGGACACGTGGTAGAATCACGTTGTGGGCCCGTGTGATAGATAGGTGGACATGTGTCATATAGTAGAAGGAGTCAACACTCCATTGACTTCTCACGTCTTAGGAGTTCATGAGATAAGACCACGTGCGCTCGACACTACAACTCACAAAGTGGCGAGTAGTGAGGGGTGCTTGTGATAAGCGTAGTTGGCGGTCACGCGTGGAGGGAGCTGACATAAGGGATCCATACCCATATTGGCATTTCAAGCATCGTGAGATTGGAAAGGAGAAGTCGATATCTTCAACTCGTGAACTTGCAAAGTCGCGAAGTTACGACAAGGACTTTGGGGTTAGGCCCTTGGTCATAGCCATATGGTTGCTTGGGAAAGGTGGAACTTGCACCTAGTGTTGTTCGCACAGGGGAGCTTCCGAAAGGATCTATGGATCGATTGAAAGAAGATTCCAGTAGGGAATTGAAAGAGCCAATTCAGCTCAAAGGAGACAAAGAACTATCATGTGAGCAGACTTCGGCCCAAGGTGCAGGGGAGGTCTGCGTCATACTGCTTTTGATTGAGTTGTTGAATCTTCTGGTTGAGTTTTTTATGCGTATGGTGAGGGATGATACTCAAGGAATAGTTTCTTCTTCTTGAGTATGAAATATGCATCCTCATTTTGGGAACTTTGATATTTTTATTCGACCAACCGTCGTTCTAGTGGTTGTGTCGTTTCCATATTATAGTTAATTTCTTCTCTCGATGTTAGATGTGGAAGGTGGGTTGAGTCAATGAGGTCCTTAATTTGAATAATCATATTATCGATTTCATTTCATTCAGGCTCGACAATCAATGTGTCTCATAGGTTTCCTAGGTTGTCCATTTTGTACCATAATATTTCTGATTGGTCGTCAATCTTTAGACTTTGTTGAAGAAATTCTCTTATCCTTGGACAATTTTTTGGTGCGGGAGATGTACGTAGAGAAGGTCTAGATTCTTCATAGTCCATACTTTCTGGTTTGTTGACTGGTTGATGGAGGTTCAATTATGTGTCATTGTATCTGTCAGGTGTCGTTGTGGTTGTTGTTGTTGCTAACTCTGGTCAATCTCTGTTTGACTCAGAATGCTCACACGCTCTGACTGGTTGACCGTCCCTTGACATATTTCTATTTAAATTTATATTGTTCCACTGGTTTCAAATCTCTTCTTGTTTTTGTTTTTTTTTGTCCCATTCTATTTTTTGGATATCCACGAATTGCTTATGAGATTGTTTTCCTCTCAACGAAATTTGGGCTTGAGAAACACTACTTGTTTTTTATGACATCTCACAATCTCGACCGAACCCCCATTTCTGACCCAACTTACTTTAAGTCGAGAGCATTGGCCATTTTTATTTCTTTAAGAGGTAATCCTAGGATTCTCTTATATCTTTGAACTTTGCATCAAGAAATGCTTCCCACCTTTCGTCTCTTTCTTGGAAGTTTTTATTTGGTAATGGTGTCCTAGTCTTGGTCAGTATTCGACAATATCACCAAATCCCTTGTCGAGAAGGAATTTGTGAAGAATTGTTGGAACCGTGCAAAAGAAATCCATCATGCAATTCAATGTAGAATGTTTCTTTTATTTTTTCTAGGGATGTCCGATCTTCAATGGCTTCTTCTGAAATATAATATTCAATAATTCTTTCAATCCATTCATGCAGGTTCATTTTTCCTCTATTCTTTAACTTCATGCCTAACTCCTTGTTAGTTGTTAATCTACACATCACTTGATATGTTAATTTGTTGAAAAAATGCTTCTGGGATAGCTTCAATAAATCTTTCGTGCATTTCTGAAAAGAACCGTGACCTTGCTTCAGATAGAGAGAGGTTATTCCTTCTTACATAGTTTCTGATGTAGTTCTCGATTTTGTGCTCCCACCATTCATGTGTGTCTTGTTGAGTTAGCATTTATGTATACTTATACATGACCAAGTTCAGTGCTACCAACAAAAGAACCAATGTTGTAATCTAAGGGAAAGTAGAGAGTGTTACCAATAGAACCTTACATAGCCATTATAGAGATGCATGCACATAGACATATAGAGATATACAAGTAATGAGATCCCAAAGAATATTCCTTTTATTATATGATATAAAGTACAAAAAAATTACATATATACTCTCCCATGAAGCTATCTGAGCCTTCATGTTATTATCTATTTATACCTCTAACAGACAGTTGTAACTGCTTAACTACCTCGGTCGATCGGTTAGCAGAGAATCAGATCAACTTCTACTTCTAACTACGTCAGTCGACTAAAAATTCTAAGTCGACCATCGAGTCTAGTTGACAGGGTCGACTAGCCCCTACAACATGTCAGATAGTTGTCTTAGGTTGATGTATAGTTGGTATGGATTATTGGTTGTCATTGATGTCAACTGTTGGAGAGTGATATTGTAGTTTGATGTCAACCCTTGGAGAAAGTCTGGTAGTGAACTACGATAGAAAAAAGGTTTGCGTAATGGATCTACATTTGTTTGATATAAATATGACTCATTATTTTCTTGTCATGAATGATAATAATTACAAGTGAATGAACTCCAAATTGGTCCCCTTATGGTGAAATCCCTCACGAGAAGATTCTTTGCAGATTGAGTTATCCTAGAAGTATGGTTAGAGAATGTAGTGTACCCTTTTCACTATCGAGGCTTTCAAACCTCTCAGTTACCATTCTATACATGGATTTTTACATAATTCGTACAGAAATTATAAGCACATGCATTTAAACAATTAAACACACTTAAATCTTAGAGTAAAATATATAAGTTACTGCTACAATTAAACAAGCCATAGCATTCAACAGTAATTCATTTACACAGCGGAAAACATGATAGCGTATCCAGAAGAGTCATGCAAATGTGATAAAACATAATTCAGATACTTATCTTTATCAATTGTGGAATCCACCAACCAAATGCAGGCCTTCCACGAACCTCCCGGCCGTATACCGCACTGCTCCTCAATTCAACAGTGGGTCACCCCCGATCTGGGACTGAGCTCCACCCCAGAGCAAGGAATCCAGACTCAGGCTGAGGTTACAGGGAATTCATTCATACACAACCTCTAAGAAGAATGCTCTCCAAGAATCTCCCACACTCACTTCCCACAGACCCTCATTCCCCACATGCCTGTTCCACCCCAGGAGAGTGCACCTTCTCTGTCACCTAGACAGTCCTTCGGCTGCCAAT
>SNQJ01S0039793.1:96041-109227 GCA_010110895.2 Picea sitchensis
CCTCATTCCCCACATGCCTATTCCACCCCAGGAGAGTGCACCTTCTCTGTCACCTGGACAACCCTTCAGCTGTCAGTCTCCCTTAGCTTGTGTTACAGGAATAGATTGGACCAAAAGTCTCTGGGTTCTGTGGCAGCTACAGGATGTTCTCTCGGTCAAGATTTCAGAAGAGGCTTCACGCACAAGCTCGCTCAGCTTTTCATAGGCAAACATAGACTCTTCCTCGAAATTGACATGGACAATTCGTTCAGGGAATGCACACACTGGTTTTCCCTCACAGACAAACTTCACGGCTCTGAACAAGGGTAAACACGCATTCTTCAGCACCCAACCCAAGTTTCCTCTATGTAACAGACATATTCAAGGTCTCTTGTAGACTGGCTCTTACGGCTCCTCCTCAGGGCAGTCCGGTCGAATGGAATGTGAGAGAGATCCCCCCTCACTGTTGTTCCTTTCCTGTTTTATTTGCATGCATCAAGGTGGACATTTCTCACCCTGGGAACTGCATGCATTCCACCAGCACACGTTCCTCCCACCACTTGGGAAATCACGTGTCCTTCTAGAAGGACTTAGGATAAAAACATATGATGCACATATCTTTTTAAAACAATATTAAAATATTATTTCCAGGTTTAAGCCCTAGGCTTAGCCCCTAGGCTCATCACTCAGCCCCTTTCCCACCTTCCATCCCCTAGTTCCTTTCCCATTCTGTGGACGCTCAGTCCCCCTTCACTCATTCATCGTGGTCGGTCTGCACCTTGCGGTGTTTATATTTTATTAAATATTATGCATACATACCAGTACAACAACAGGATCCTAGCCTTAAAACACTTAGGCTTCCTGGCCTAACAACCACATAAACCTTCCAGCTTATACAAAACTTGGCTCACCAGCCTATAGAACATATTTACAATTCATTGCATATATATCATGATCTGTAACGGGGCTCGGCCTTGGGGACACTACAGAGAACCCATGCTTATTTGTGGAATAATGAGATGAAGTTCAGTGAATTTTTTAGTGAACTTATCCTATATGGATATTTCTTTTCATGCCATTTCTGGTGGTATGTGGAATTTCACATAAATCCTCATGGTTAGAGAGTTATGGCCATGAGAAGTTGGAGAACCGAGGTTTGGGTAATGGACCCAAGTTTGTTGGATGGATAACAGTATGAGTTTTGATATATTTGTAGGTAATACTATTCTATATGGATAATACATGTCATTCCATTTTGGTTGGTATTTGGAACATCACATAACTCCTCACTGTTTGAGAGTTATGGCCTTACGAAGTTGAAGGACCCTCATATGTCAGTTAGAAGCACCAAAAGGTCATAGTCAAAGGGGTTTAAGAGATTTTAGAAGGTAAATAATAAAGTGAAGTGATGAGTGTACTATAATTCAAAGTGAATACAAAATAAATTATTTAAATAATAAATTTAATCGAGAAATTAGAAGTGGGTTAACCCTAAAACAAGGAAAGCTAGCGAAGTGACCTAGAAGATGTTTCTAAGGAAGCTACTTGGAGAGTATAAATAAGAGGCAAGACTCTCTCATTTTACATCACACTTGAGAATATTGAATATATATAGGTGATTGAGGTAACCAAAGGATATATAAGCCTAATTTCATAGGGAAGGTGAAGAAAGAGGGCCGGAATTCAAGGGAGGATAAATTCTTTTGATGATGCTTTCTAAGGTATGTTATTTACAGGTCATCTCACCATTTTCGCAATAACATTTTTTCTAGAATGATTCAGACTATGATATTGATAGGAAATTTAGGAAACATATCCAAGTATCTGTGTTAAACAATTCATCTTGTGGTTCGTTGTATTTTTGGAGTTACACTATGCGGAAAATAGGGTTTGTGGCTAGTCCTAAAACTAGTCTAAAACAAGTGTTTTGGGTAAACACATCATAAATTATTCATAATAGATTCAAATTTAGTAAGACCAAATGTTTTGGTTAGAGTACAGTCTTTAGTATTCTTTGTAAAATTTTCAGATCGATTCAAAAAATATTCCATGCGGGGCACGCTCTACAAGGTCGTTCTCTAGAATAATCCAAAATTCAACAAGGTATGTCATTTTTTCTATAATTCCTGTTCCGAGAAGCTCCAAGTAGTGACACCTAGATTAATTGCATAAAACAAATTGAATAACATTGTGTATCATTTTTAGATATTTGTTCATTATAGGTACATAGTTATGATTATTCCAAGTTAGGGTTGTTGAGTAATCCAAAACTAGTCATGTGAGACTAAAGAAAAGTTTCATTAAAATGCTAGTCTCTTGTTGTTAAATTTAAGGAAGGTTTGCAGCTATGTGATCATATACACTAGGTCTATTACAGAGTTACACATCATATTTGGATGATGATATTGATGAAGTCTTTTGGTTGAGGTACATGTTGGGTACATGGTTGAGACAAGTAGTTGATGAGTTGGCACATACATGAGGTGTATAGTTGATGATGTTGGCACATATTGATGAGTCATAATTGATGAGTATTTGAAACATGATTGGGACATAATTGTTACATGGTTGGAGGCACTTGTTAGTAGTATTTTTAACACATGGTTTATGGATGATGTAGCATACTTGTATTGGTATATTATTAGAAGCACATATTGATCTTGGTGATGACTATGAGTTGTTGTGTTATGATTGGTTGATGCACATCTTTAAGAGTTGGCTTAGTGATTGATATTGGTGAGTAGATCTTATTTGGTTGATAATATTGATGAGGCAGGTTGTTGTGATAGGTTGTTTGGATAGGTGGTTGTGACAAGTTATTTGTACAGGTTTGGTGCATCGTTGATGCACTTGTTCATGGTATAGGTTTTGTATAGGTTTGGTGCATGGTTGATGCACTTGTTTATGGTACATATTGATTACAGGTTGAGGTACAGGTTGGATGTAGGTTAGTGGTACAAGTTGGTACAATTGTACAATGGTATATCTCATAGTGATAGTGTGACAATGGTTACATCATTCTACTTATACGTTAGGGAGATTGGACAAGGCAAGGACAGGTGGTTGTAGCCACATCCCGGTTGTAGCCAGAGAACATAGGGGGTTGTAGCCTCCTTCTGGTTGTAGCCAAAGAATTGGGGAGTTGGAGCTTCCCTCAGGTTGTAGGCTGAGAAACTAGGGGGTTGAAGCCTCATTCCAATTGCAACTGGAAAACAAAGGAAGTTGGTGCTTCCAATGAATCTAATTATTCAAGACATATAAGAAAAAACATTATGTGGTTTTCTCCCGCTTTGGGTTTCCACGTAAAACACTGGTGTACTGTGTATGTGTATGATTGTTCATTTGTTCATTGCTTATTGACTCTGCAGTTATTGGATGATAGTGATACATTGATATAACACTTGGATTATATGGTTAAAAAGGATTCAATTTCTCTATTACTGATTCACTCCCCCCCCCTCTCAGTAATCAAACAATTGGTATCAGAACCAGTTACTTCAGGAAATAGTTTAACCATTGGAAGGAGATCATGGATTATTCTGAGAATGGAGTACCAATTTTTAATTTTCATAATGGTTTTAAGTATGAGATGTGGAGCATAAGGACAAAAGTATTTTTACAGGAACAAGGACATTTTAGTTGGATATCAGTTGTTACAGGATATGATAGTTCAAAAAGGGAAAAGACTATAGCCAAGATGGAATTGAGTAAGATTAACAAAATAGCAATGGATTTCATCTGGGAAGGATTACCTAATCCCGTAAGAGAAAAGGTTGGTAAATTTTCATCAGGAAAAGAACTTTAGGATAAGTTACATGACATATATTCTTCAGCCATCGCAGATTTAGAAAATGCCAAAGAAGATGAAGATACAGAACAAGAATAAATATTCTCAATATATTAAGAAGAGGAAGAGTATGAAGAAGAAGAATTTGACTACAAAGAAAAGTTGATCAGTGCAATTAAATATCTAGAGAAAGAAAGAGAAGAAAACAAGTCATCTAAGAAAGAATCTATGAACCAAAAGGAAAGTGTTGAAGGCTCTGAAAAGGATCAACAGGTCATCAAGAATTTAAGAGCTCAACTAGAAGATTCCAAAAGAATCGAAGAAACTCTATAATATCAAAAGAAATGTTTAGAAGCCAACATAGCAACAGAAAAGGAAGAAGCAGAAAAGAGAGAAAATATATTGATGGATCATCTCAAGGAAAGAACCAATGACTTAATCCAACTTGAGGAAGAGTTTGGTCAAGAAGAGAGAAGACTGGAAGAAGAAATAATTACATTGAAAATACAACTTGAAGAAGCAAAGAGAACAAAAGAGGTCATGAAGTCTCAGATAATGAAGAAAGAAAAAGAGGTTGAGAAGCTTGAAGAAGAAGTTGTCACATTGAGAAGCAAAATAATCAAGATCAACAAGAACGTTGAAGAGACAGAAACATCCATATCGGTTATAGAGAATGAAGAGAAACACTCTAGGTTGGTAGAAAATAAGAATGAAGAAAATAGAAAGAGTAATGCAGCAGTAGTCAAAGGAAGGAATCATGGTCAACCAGAATCTAAGAAAACTATTGAAGATACATTTTCAAGAAGACCATCCATGTTCAATCCACAAAGAATCTTCAATCATGATCATGATCAGTCAAGGGAAAAATTCAGAAGGACTACGCCATAAAGAAGATCATTCACGCCTAGGTATGCAAATTTATTTTATGGTAATTTTTTTTATTGTACTAACTTTTGACATAAGGTTGCAAATTGGAGGGATTATAAAAGAAATGTTCAAGCAAGAAGTGCCTATGTGGTCACACATAACATTGAGTGTTACAAATGTCATAACTATGGACACATAGCCAGTGATTGTAGAAGCATGATATATACTTCCATGAAAAAGAATAATGATATCAAATATAAGAAAGTATGGATAAGAAAACAGGAAGAATAGGTGAACAAAGACCAGGTACCAAAGATCACAAGATTGGCAATAAAACGAGATGAAGAAAATTCTACAGAGAAAAGGAAAGATGCCAGATACATAAAGGTTTGGAAAATAACTGAAAGAAAGGAAGGACAGTTAAATAAGGAATAGGTTCAAGAGATTGTAATTTCAGGCATTGTAGTGAAATATGAATCCACAGACAGAAAGAAAAAATTCAGAGCTCATAGAGATAATGAATCTACCAATGAAGATGATGATGAATCTACAAGTGAAGATGATGATGAATACAAATTAGAGTAGGAATTTTTCTGATCCATCCGACTTAGAGACTCCCAAGTAATATGAATATTAGATAGGGGGAGTATATGCAATAGTTGTGACAGACCAAAGAACCATCCTTTGAGAAGCTTGAAGAGTTTGAGAAGATAAATTCAAACCAATCAGTTAGCATAAGTACAATTTGATAGATATGAGCTCTACAAAACCCTAGACCCGGCCACGACAACGGCCTGAACACAGGCCAGAACTCACTGGTAAGAATCGCAACAAACAACTTTCCTCCCTGACTGGCCCCAACTGCTACAGGAAGATGAGCGTAGGGGAGGGGGGGCAACCCCCCTCATACCGTAATGTCACAGCTAATGAGAAAGGGGAAACCAAAACAACTCGGCCAGCCTTTGAGCCGCCACCGCCGATACGCGAGCAAATCCTAGCCCGAGAACAAGGCCTTAAAGTAGACATGGAGATCGACGCCGGCACCTCTCAACCGAAGCAGCCACGGCGCTGGGAACCGGGCAAGTGCATACCGCAAGCAAAGAAGACGCTGAGATACCTCATCAGCTCCAACAGAGTGGGTGAACACATGTAGTTCATGCGGGAGCATGCCCTCATTGGCATGTTTCTAGGGCTATGGCCGATAGAAAGAGATCTCAACAAATGGAGAAAGCATTGGTGGAACCCTAAAGGTGAGCATGAGCTTCAACTCAGTTCCAAGGGTTTCTTCACAATCATATTATACAACCTAGAAGACAAAGACAGGATCTTCGAAAATGGACCATACTTCTTCAACTCGACAGGGTTGTTCCTTCGCTTCTGGACTGAAAGATTTAGCCCTGATAAAGAAGATTTCACCATGGCTCCAGTTTGGATCAGATTGTATTCCCTCCCGCAGGAGTTCTGGCTGGAGGAAATTTTAATGGGCATCGGGAATACCCTAGGACAATATGTGAAAGCGTCTGAGGCCACCAGACAACGCAAATACACCTCATACGCCAGGATTTGCGTATATATGAATATTTCCAAAGCAATCCCTGGTGCGGTAACCCTTGAATACCAGGATGAGGACTGGGTGCAAACTCTGGATTACGAACATATTCCATTCAGATGTCGCAGGTGTCATGAAAACGGCCACCTATTTCGAGACTGCCCTCTAATCAAGCAAGCTACCAAAGCAAATGATACCAAGCAAACAGATGGCTTCACCCCAGTCACAACAAAAAGGAGAAATCCAGCAAAGAAGCAATCGACGGACCCCAAACACAGCATAGCCACCAAGAACCCATATGAGATTCTAGAGAAACTACCAGAAGAGGAGGAGGTGCAGAACCCGCTCAAGTAGCCTCAACGGCCGCAGATGGAGGACAAGAAATCCAATCCCCCACCCCAATCTCATGAAGACCACATGGAAGACAAAGAAGAGGGCGAAGGGGACACGCCAATGATGCTGGATGACAGAGAGTTAGCAGAGATAGATCTGGAAAAGCTGGAAGAAGCCCTAAATCAAAAGAACTTGCAAACCCTTCCGGAGAAGCAACTACGCAAGGTCCACAAGGTCTTCCTTAACTCCTCAGCAGGATCCACTGCACGCTTGGGCATAGCACTTGACCAGAACTCTAGCTCGAAGAAAATCCTGCGTGAAAGAAAGAGAAGAGGACGCAAGCCGGCGCACCAACTGATCAGAGAAGCCGGAAACCTTATGATAAACTCAGGACAGATACATAAGCTCTCGGAGAGATACCTCCATAACTCACCCCCTTCTTAATGATGAAGATCGTAACTTGGAACATACGAGGCCTGAATGGGAGATCCAAGCAGCGGATTCTCCGAGAATGCATAATAGCAGAGAAACCAGATATATTACTGCTCCAAGAAACCAAATGCAAAGGAGCAGAGGTGGAAGCAATCTTCCAACGCATATGGCGAGATTGCAGCTCCATCACAACAGATGCCATAGGAGCCTCAGGTGGCCTGGCCATACTATGGGATCCAGCCAACATCACCATCAGCAAGCCCTTCACAACATTCAGCACAATCACGGCCCACTACACAATAATGGGCACGAACCAGGAGGGATCCATCACTAATGTATACGGACCTCAAGGAAATCAGGACAAAGATAAATTCATGGAGCGGCTCAGGTTAATCAAGAGCCTGATCAGCAACCCAAATTGGATCATTGGGGGCGACTTCAACATGATCTTGACGCTGGAAGAAAAATCGGGTGGCATCAAACGACTGGAGAAGGATAGTGGTAAGTTCAAGGCCCTCATTGACCATCTCAACTTAGTTGATATAGAGAATTGCAATGGTACTTTTACGTGGTCCAGTCGCAGATCAGGAAATCAGCACATTGCCTGTAGATTGGACCGCTTTTTAGTAACAGAGGACATCATGGAATCAGGAGCAACTCTGGAAAGTCGGATACTACCGAAAGAAGGTTCTGACCATTGGCCCCTAGGTCTGCAGCTGGACATGGGGGAGCCACCCAGATACAAGCCGTTTCGCTTCGAGAAATTCTGGCTCTCCCACCCGGACTTCAAAAGCCTTGCTAAATCCTGGTGGGAGCAAGCAGAAATTGAACATGGCACCTGCATGTACAAATTTCAACAACGCTTAAAGAACTTCAAGCAGAAGTTAAAACTCTAGAACAAATAAAGCTTCAGACACATCACGCAAAGCATCAAGACCATCGAAAGCAGGCTGGAGGAAATTCAAGAAATCTTCATTGCAGGGTCCAGAACAGCAGAGATCATGCAGGAAGAGGAGCAGCTCCAAATGCAATTAGAGGAGCGAAGGAAACAGGAGGAAATCTTATGGCGAAAAAAATCCAGAGTGCAATGGCTCAAAGAGGGCGAAAAAAACACTAAGTTCTTCCATAAAGCTGTGATTCATAGAAGGCACATTAACAGGATCGCCCACCTGGAAGACAGCCAGGGCAATCTCATCAGAGAGCACTCCAAAATTGAGGAGGAACTGCTTAACTACTATCAAGACCTTCTAAAAGAACCAAACATAGACAGATCGGAGGCAATCAGAAGAGTTACCAATCATATCCCAGCTTCGATCACCTAGGAACAGAATGCAGCCTTAACCAGACCCATTACCTAGGACGAGGTTGACCAAGCAGTCAAGACTATGCCGGCAGGTAAAGCCCCAGGCCCGAACGGGTTCACCACGGATTTCTTCCATCACTGCTGGGATCTGATCAAAAAAGAAGTTTGGGAAGTAGTAGAGGAGTCACGAATGTCGGGTCTGGTGCTGCCAGCTCTCAACGCCACCTTCCTCACTCTTATTCCGAAAGAGGAGCGAGTCACCAATCCCAAGCACTTTCGGCCAATAGCCCCCTGCAATGTCATCTATAAAATTATCACGAAGGTCATCGCCACCAGGCTCAAACCAATCCTACCCTTCGTAATCTCCCAGGAGCAGTCCGGGTACGTTGAAGGAAGACAAATCATGGACAGTGTCATCTTGGCCCATGAGATTGTACACTCTCTCAAAACCTCAAGAACTCCAGGTATGCTTCTAAAACTTGATCTTTCCAAAGATTTTGATAGGGCCAGCTGGCAGTACATCAAGGCATTCCTCGATGCCTTTGGATTCGATCAAGGATGGGTAAGATGGATCATGAATCTTCTCAACTCGACCTTCTTTTCTATTCTCATCAATGGCGTTCCCTCTAAACCCTTTTCGCCGTCCAGAGGAATCCGACAGGGAGACCCCCTCTCCCCTTTTCTTTTTATCCTCCTGGCAGAAGGCCTAGGGCGCTACCTACGAGCCGCGGTCATTGATGGTTCCCTCAAAGACCTCCCGCTGCACAACATTCAGCCTGCCCTCTCTCACAGCCAATTTGTAGATGATACCCTCCTTCTGAACTCCCCTTCGGTCCAGGAAGCCACCAAGCTCAGCTCCATCCTCTCTGATTTTACTGAAGCCTCTGGCATGACCCTCAACCTTGACAAATCCAAGCTTTTTTTATTTAACACTCCGGTCCCTGTGCAAAGACATATCTCCAGACTCTTAGGAATACCCAGGAGCTCCCTTACATCCAATTATCTAGGCGTACCCCTAACCGGAGAAGCGACCTCTTCCATTTCTTGGGACAGCCTCCTCCTTTCCATCTCCAATAGAATGCGCAACTGGACCTTCAGGCCCCTCAATATCGCTTCTCGTTTGGTTCTCCTTAAGTCAGTTACCCAAGCGCTGCCTACTTACCTCTTCACGGCCCTGGCGGCCCCCAAGAAAATCATCAAAGCCATTTGAACGCTACAGCTAAATTTCCTTTGGCAAGGCGTCCAACCTAAAAAGAAATGGGCTTTAGTCAACTGGGATTGACTATGCATGCCCAAAAGTCAAGGAGGGCTGGGAATCCGAGACCCAGGAAAACTGAATCAAGTAATGGGAGCCAAAATTTGGTGGCGGTGGTTGAAGAATCCGTCAGCAGCGTGCGCACAGTTGTGGCAGCGCAAGTATGCCCCTCTTGCACCAGAAGACCAGCTCATCAGGCACAACAACTACATACATGGCTCCAACATTTGGAACACCGCGTGGAAAAATCGCACTCTGGTTCAGAATCACGCTTTTTGGGAAATAAAAGATGGTGGAAGTGCCCTTTTCTGGCAAGATTCATGGAAGCAGCTCAAGCCACTGGATACGCTGGAGGAACTAACTACACTCAAAAGAGCTCTGGACCAGCACACCCCTCTAAGAGTCAAAGACTTTTGGGCAGCACAAGACATGCAGCAACACTGGCGTCGCTGGAAAACCTCACACCAGGAGCTCGGCGTTCCGGAAACTCTCGATTTACAGCATTGGCAAGCCCACGCCTCCAACAGGAAAATCCGATATCAAGAAGGTCCAGACATCTTGCGCTGGGGGTATACCCCGGCTGGTGTCTTCACCATCAAGGAGGCCTACACAATACAAGGAAATCAACAGGAACCAGAAAACGCGCCTATCTGGAGAAAGGTTTGACATCCAGCTCTCTGGCCCAAAATCTCCACCTTTCTCTAGCTACTGGCGCACAACAGGACCTTGACATGGGACAACCTCCGTAAACGAGGCCTCTTAGGACCCTCCTGCTGCGTACTCTACATACAAGCGGAGAAAACCAAGGAGCACCTTTTTAATGCCTGCCCTTACAGCCAGCAGATTTGGGACTTTGGAGCGCAGCTCATGCGCAAGTCCAGCAGAAACCGGAGCTGCATCAACAGCACAATCGAGAACTGGGACAACATATCCTTCAACAACACCATTTTGAATTGCATCTGGACCCTACTACCAGGATTCACACTCTGGCTTATCTGGAAGGAGCGAAACAAGAGAATCTTCCACTCCCTGTCCTCCCCACTTGAAGTCACTTGGGCAAAGGTCAAATCCCTGATTCAAGAAACAATCCGCAGTAAGCCTTGGGCTGAAGAAGATCAGTAATGCAGCCCAGTGGAGAGCAGCATTCTTCAACATTGGCAACCTATCACCAGCAACCAACACCAGCAAAAGCGCCACAAGAGTTTACCTACTAGTCCTACCAACTGGTCGCCTCCTCCACTCCATTACATCAAAGCCAACTTTGATGGGGCCTCCAGAGGAAACCCGGGACCGGGAGGATATGGGGTCGTGATAAGAAATTCAGAAGGAGAAATCCTCGATATGGAGGCGGGCTACCTAGGAGAAACAACCAACAATGTGGCTGAGCTAACAGGAATCCTACGCAGACTCCAAAGGGCCATAGCCCAAGGCCATCATAAGATTCTCCTTGAAGGAGACTCCCAAGTCATCATCAGGCTCGCCACTAAAATTCTTCATGGTTGCAACCCAGACAAGATCTCACCAAGCTGGAGACTCCATAGCTTGCTAGCTGACTTTACTCGGCATCTCCAACCGCACTACAGTATCATCACCTCACATGTGAAGCGTGAGGCGAACAAAGTTGTTGATCACCTGGCAAATGAGGCAGTGGACACGGGCGAGGAATGCTTAAGCTGGGATGGCCACGGCTCACCAGGCTCAGAGGTCTTCGTGAGATGCCTGAACCTTGCCACCAAAGACCTTCACTCCCCGGATGGGGTGACAGCGAGGCAAAGGAGACCACGTGGCTGCGAGTTGGGACGGGGAGGCACGGTGCCCACCGGCTCACGTCAAATACACATTAACTCACCATGAATTTACACAGGCGCATTCAACTGAGGATCCTGCTCTCACAAGGAGACGGTACCCGCACCAAGGTTCAGAGTTTAATGCAGGCAGCGATGGGGCTGTATATGGTAATTGGCATCATTCTAAGGTTTATTGTTCGCAGTGAAACTCTGGGAGACAGAGAGCTCTCGCGACCCTTAGTCCTGCTGCAGAATTCGCTCCACAGCAAGGTTGTTCCCATCCGTTTGCAGAGGTCGCACTGCTTGGCCGCATTATCACCTGGCATCGCCATGCCACGACTCAGGGGAACACCGTGACGGGGAGCGGCCTGACATGCAGCGAAGTCGAGGCAAAAGCGCAAGGAGGTCTTTGAAAAAGCAATGGCAGTGGCTACCAGAAGGAGAAGGATGCGGGGCATGGAAATTGTCGAGGAGGTGATCCCGGACGAAGGACTGGAGAGCCCCCCCGATTATACCTTGTTCACAGTCCCAGAAAACTAGAACCCCCGCTCGTGTATTGGTATGGACAGCACTTCAGGGATGGCAGGTGGGCAGCGCAACCCTGGTGATAGTGGCAACGAGATACCTTACACTCCTTGCTATGTGGAGGAGGAGGATCCTCCTGAGCCGGAAGGGAAAGTAGATACCAGCCCAACGCAACCACCCTCACCCCACGCGGACTACCTCAGACTCATCTTTGATGTGCGCAATCTCCTTGCGGACCAGGTCTTTCGCATCGAGCGGCTGGAGCAGAGAATTGACCTGTTCTTCGCCGCGCATTCCAGAGCTACGCCGAAGAAACAGTGTCCAACATGTGCCATAGCGTATGCCTTCCCTGCACGATGGAGGCACACTGAAGCTGCCGACACTCTCCTGGGATCCGAGGTTACCTGATGTTTAGACCCTGCTCTGTCTCTGGTTTTGTTTTACAAGTATATGCCTGAGGATAGTTAGCTTTCTTTATGCTCTAGTTTTAGCTGCAAACACCAGTTTGAATTTTGTTACTCCCGGTTTCCTACGGGCGGGAGATAGTAGTGTTAATTTTGATACTCTCAGTCTGCTCTGCAAGGATGATGACATGTGGACTGGGATGTCTAGCTGCCTCGGTTTCCTGCTAAGGCGGGACAGCTAGCATCCCCAACAGTGCTGTATTATGCTTATGTTAATATAAAAGGTTCCAACTTTAAAAAAAAAAAAAAAAAAGTACAGTTTGATAGATTAATCAAGACTTCATGATAGTATAGTGATAAATGGGTCAACATTATGGACAATTGTGCAAGTAGAGTCTTGGACAGTATGGATGAGAGCATGGATTCATATATTGGTTCAGAGACAAAGGAACATTATCATAATGGATGATAATTACACAGGAAATGGCTCGAACAATGCTAATGGATTCCAAATTGATAGATATTTTTGGACACATGTAGTGCATACATCAATTCACATTCAAAACAGAGTAATGCTTAGAAACAACAATGACAAAACTCCCTATGAACTATGGAAAGGAAGCGCACAAAACAACCTCTACATCAAGGTAATTCAAGGTAATAATTTATTAATTGAAATTTATGTTGATGATATTGTTTTGGAAGTACTAATGACAGGTTAAGCCAGAAATTTGCAAAGGATAACCAGAATGAATTTGACATGTCATTACTTGGTGAACTATCCTTTTTTTTGGGTCTTCAGATATGTCAAAGAAACCAAGGAATTTTTATTTCTCAAACTAAGTATATCATAGAAATGTTAAAGAGGTTCAGAATGGAAGATTGCAAACCAGTTACAAGCTAAGAAAAGATGATGATTCAAAGTCTACAGACCAGAGGCAATACAGGTCAATGATTGGTAGCTT
>SNQJ01S0039794.1:0-45192 GCA_010110895.2 Picea sitchensis
TAGTCCCACTCAATTTGGATACTCTAGGAATAAGTTATGATTGTTTTACCTGGAACACCTTCTTGAGACTAGTCAATAGGACTAGTCAGATACCCTATCTTACACAAGGTGTATCTACAAATTTAAGATGACCCAGAAGATGATTCTTTTACAAAATCTACCTTACTAATTTATGTAAATATACTTTATAGTTTAGGGTCTGAAACATTATAAAAAAAAAATTATAGCGAAAATTCCGCAATGACTCAGTTTAGGATGATTCCAGAACCCTATCTTGTACAGGCTGTATATCCAAACGTATAAGGCTTCAGGAGCTGAATTTGGAACCCAGTGTACCTTGATCCATATAATAAATATCATCCAATATGTTCCTTCTAAAACATTGTAGCAAACAATTTATAGCAAAAATTCCAAGGTGTCTCAGATGTAGCAGCGAAACCCTAATACCTTGAGCTCTGATACCATATGTTAAGAACCAAATATCAATATAGCATAGAAAAACCTTAGAAAAAGTACTCAACACCTTGAAAAAGAGATAATTTTAGATAATAAGCCTCTTCGAGGGGGTAACCTCATTTTACCCCACTTAAATGTTCAAGTACAAGATGATTCAAAATGAAAATGTTTCCTTGGTATATATAGGAGACTAGGAGGTATAATTACAACTAATGGCCTAAAGGCAACATAAATAAAATAACATTACTAATATAATATGCCCCAATTAAGGGGTAATGAGCCAATATTAGGGCTTAACATTATTCCCTTGGTTGTAGACATCTGTGTCCTGCAACCCCCTCATAGTTTCTTCGGGTGAGACTGCATCTGCTTTGCAGGTGTTTCTGAAAGGGCCAGTAGCTATGTCTTGTTGGTGTGCTCTTGGAGCTGAACCCTGGGTCTGCCCCTGTGCCAACATATCTTCATATTCTTTGAGTAATTGATTATGCATTGATTTAAATTAGATTTAGTCTGTTTTATCAATACATGGTTAATTGTTATCATTTATGTATTAAATTTTTCAATCTTTAAGAGTCCATTATTCCAATTATCTTGATCTTGGTGATTGTATTATTTTGATAGAAATCTTGTATTATATTGATTTTATTCATGTAATTGATATTTGTAAAGTTGTTCAATTGAGATTTTTCTTATTTTTTATTAAATTATTATATCTTCACTAAGGATCATAATTTGAAAGTTGTTCTTTCTACATTTTAAATAAGATTTAAATTGTTAGTCAGAGTGATTTTCACCATGACACTGTCACAATATTAGAATTACACAACCTTCTACTATAGATTTGTCTTAACAGATAGGTTGTTGGAGCAATGTTATACATGACAACCAAAAGTTCTCCTTAAATACTAGCCAGTTACTGGTCTACAAAATTCCTCTTGGACCATATGATGGACTTATTTTTTTGAAAATATATGGGATATCATTTACTCTTTGGATTTCATCATTTTGTAGACTGTGCAATGTTATCATTGTTTCTCATGTAATTTATGGATGTGAAATTTTATTTGTATCGAACTAGATTTAGTTTGTTCTGCATATAAGCTTTCAAGTTATGTTTTTCTTTTCGTGGTTCATTATATTTTGGTTCTCTTGATATCTATGACTGATCGTCTATCTATGCATTTTGAGTTTACATCTAATTTTGGGTAGTTGGTAATACCATTTACTGAGAGTTGGAGTTTCTTTTATTTTTAGTTATTGGATATTTTAAAGTCACGTGAGATTAAAAAAACTATTTGTATTTCTGTCATCATACACTTGTTCTGGAATATATAGGACTTCTTTGAGTTGTTTCAAGAAGTATCGTTATTGTCTTTGTGACAGATTTATACTTGACATAGGTTAAGTGGAGCTTATACAAATAAAAAAATATGAATCTATCTTAGTACTGTTGATCAACATCAGGTTAGTTAGTCTATATTTTATTTGATTTGTTAATTTGTGAATGAATAATGATTACATCATTTAAATGTTAAATTGTTTATCCATTAACATTATATCATTTATAATATTATTCACTCATTGTTTATTATTTCTTCTTTTATAGTATAAAAATAGTTCCCTTTTATTTTTCATCTTGTTTTAATCCATTAGGTAAAAATAATTATTTTCACAAGGATTTACTTAAACCTTGTAATTGTACATATCTATTGTATATAGTACTATTGTTAGTTAAGAAAATTGTAATTAATGTGCTGATTGATAGAGTTATAGATTTAGATAGTTTACCTCTTTTAGTTATTTTAGAATCCTAGTTGGCTAATAGAGCCATAAAACCTGTCAGGGTAGATTATCCCAAATGGCTTGGGTTAAATAGACAACCATGGTCTGGATCTTCCATTCTCATTGACGGTGTGTCATAAACTCCCATCAACTCAACATCACTCATTTTAAAAGGGAATTGAACTCAATGGTTGACATGTTCTAGATGTTTTTGCAGCTTCTCCTACTCGACAACTTCTGCCACAAATACCTGATTGCACCTTTCAATATTTGTATCGTACTCATATCCCTGAAAATGGAGAGTCATGATAGGTCTTCCCTAGTGATGAGAGTATCTACATTTTCATACAAAATGAACCTTATAATCCTAAGGAGGTTATATCAATGGAGGATAACAAAATTCTGAAGGGATTGAATCCTCTAGAAAGTTCATTTTCATCGAGTGATGTAGGAAACAAAGAAAAATATAAAGAATATAAGTCGAAAAGGAAAGTGGGTGAAACAATTTCCTTGAACATTGGGATACCCGAATGTCCAAATAATGTCAAGATAGGTGTCCAATGTTCTGATGAAGAAAAATTGAAGTTCATTGAGTTACTTCATGAATTTCAAGATGTTTTTTCTTGGTCTTATGAGGATATTCGTGGTTTTGATCCTGCTCTTATACAACATGCTATTCCTGTCAAGGAGAGAATAAAACTGATTAGGAAAAAACAAAGACCCATTAACCCTGCACTGGAAAAAACTATTCAGAAGGAGTTGGGAAAACTCTTGAAAGATAGGATAATTTTCCCTGTTACGTATTCTGAGTGGGTTTCCAATTTGGTTCCCACTCGAAAAACGACTGGTCATATCAAATTATGCGTTGATTTTCACGCATTGAATAGAGATAGCATAAAATACCATTTTCCTCTCCCTAGTATGGAAATTATTTTGCAGTAAGTTGCAGGGTCACAAATGATGTCCTTACTTGACGGTTTTTTTGGTTTCAATCAGATCAAGGTACAAATTATAGATAAATATAAAACCACTTTTATTACATGTTGCGACACTTTATCTTATGAACATATGCCTTTTGGATTATCTAATGCAGGTGCCACTTTCCAAAGAGATATGAAAATGTCTTTTGATGATTTGATCGGAAACATTATTCATATTTATCTTGATGACTTAAATGTGTATTCAAAAAACTGATCAGATAATTTTGGTCATCTTAAAAAGGTTCTCATGCGATGTAGGAAATTTGGAATTTCTTTAAATCCTTCTAAGTATATTTTCGATGTTACCAAGGGAAAGATCCTTTGGAACATTGTCTCTGATTCAAGAATAAGTATAGATCCCGAAAGGGTTGTTTCTATCCTAAATCTTCTTGATCTTACTTCCAAAAGGGAGGTTCAAGCCTTTATGGGTATTATCAAATTTGTCTGTAGGTTTGTTCCTGATTTTGTTGTAATGGTCAAACCAATTCACAATATTCTTAAGAAATATCACTCCTTTCCTTGGAAGGATGATGTTGAGAATTATTTCAGAAGGATCAAGAAGGAAATCAGTTCCGCATCAGTTTTGGCGAAGCCAGATTTTGAGAAAGAATTTATTATATATACTAATTCCATAGAGGAAGTAGTTTCTGTTATCCCCATGCAATGTTATGACCAAGTTAATGAAAAAATAGTAGCTTACATGATTCAAATCTCTTCATATGATGAATTTAAATATTCTTATATTGAAAAGCATGCTTTCGATCTTATTAAAGATGTTGAAAAATTTCACCACTTTATCTTAGGTAAGCACACACTGGTAAAAGTCCCTTTACCTGCTGTCAAGTTTTTTCTCTCACAGACTTATCTTTTAGAGAATATTGCACATTGGATTGACAAGATCCAGGAGCATGATTTAACTATCATGACTTCTAAAACCATTAAGGGACGTGACTTAGCCCATCACTTAGCTCAGCATGCAAAAGCAAGTGAATAAATTGATGAACATGATAGCTCTTTGTCAACACTATTTTATATTGACAATCAAATACTTCCCATAGTTGAACATCCCTGGTACAAGGATCTGGTGTAATACTTGCAAAATAAAATATGTTCAAATAACTTAGATACCCATCAAAGGTGAAGGCTCTGTCTTGAATCTTCCAGATACGCCATTTTAGGAGACTTCTTGTTTAGGATATTTGACGATGGTATGTTACTTCACTGTGTGAATAATGAGGAAGCAGAAAAAATGTTATAAGATACTCATGGATCTTTATATTCTTTTATTGACATAGGAGGTCACTTTCTGCTAAAACTACTTCTTTTAAAATTATCAGGAAAATGATTCTATTGGCCTACAATCTTTCATGATTCTTATAATTTTTCAAGATCTTGTGACAAGAGCCAAAATTTCGTGAGGAAAGAAAGTCTTTCTGCCATGCCTTTACAACCTGTCCTCCCTGAATTTCCTTTTTCAAAATGGGGTCTGGACTTTATTGTTCCTATTAATCCTGAATCTCAAGCAGGGATGGTTTTTATCTTGAAAACCACAGACTATTTTATGAAATGGACTGAAGTTGTCCCACTTAAGCATTCACAAGATGAGCTGTTGATTTCTTTCCTTGAGACTAATATTTTTCTAGATTTCATTTTCCTTTAGAAATTATTACATACAATAGTCCCTCTTTTATTTCAGCTAAGGTGACTCAATTTCTAGCTAAACTGGGGGTTAAACATTTTACTTCATCAGCTCATTATCCCCAAGGAAATGGGCAATGCAAGTCTACTAACAAGAATCTAGTTAGAATTATCAAGAGGCTCATTGAAGATAAGCCTCATCAATGGCACATTCTCCTCACTTATTCCCTTTGGGTAGGTCGCACTACCACCAAGGTGAGCACTTGTTACACTCCTTTCCATCTTGTTAATGGTCAAGAAGCCATTCTTCCTACCAAGCTGGAACTTTCTTCTCTAAGCCTGATGCTCCAGGTTGAAGAATTAAATTCTTCCAATATCTCTCAAATAATGAATGCACTCTTGACTTTAGAGGAAAACATGACGTTTTCCTTGGATAACATAAAGAGAAGACAACAAACTATTAAAATATATTTCAATAAAAGTGCCAAAGATGTCAAATTTAAAGTTAATGAGAAGGTATTACTATGGGATTCATATCATGCTCATAGAGGAAGGAATTCAAAGTTCCAAAAGTTATGGCTGGGTCCTTTTCATATCGTTTTTGTCCTGGGCTCCAATTCCTATATCCTAAAGGATTTGCAAGAGTGATTTTTTTCCTATAGCACAAACAGTTCCCACTTAAAACACTACATGGAACCAACTTGAAAGTTTAAATGTTGTATGAAATGTTTTATGTATTATAGCTTTTTTTATTTCTCTGATTTTACTTTGTTGTTATTTATTTCTGTTGTTTATTTCTTTCATTGACTTCTTTTCTTGTCAGAAATAAAATTTTTGGATCAGTTTTTCCAAAGCGACGCTATTCTGCAAGTATTTTTAATCAATAACAATCAGGTTACATAGCTGTCATGATGTTCCCCCTTGAAGACATCATTGAAATTGTTATATGCTTAAACTGTCGTTAGATAAGATAGTTGGTTATATTCCCTATTCTACTTTCATTTTCTTCCATCCTCTCCAAGATTCAAAAGAGCACACCAGAAAAATTTTCTCCTTGAAGTTGGGAATACTTTCACTATGATTAATTGAATGATTATTCATACAGGGATAAACCCCATCATACTTAACACTTTCCATGATTTATTCCCAAAATCCCAATATTTGTTTCCCTTAAACCGCTCACTTCCCCCTATTGCATAATCATTTTGATGTCTATTTCATTGATATAATGTTCAAATGGTATGAAAAACTAGACAATTTGAGTTCTTAATATGTTGGAAACATATTTCCCTATGGAGTCACCAGTTTGTTGATGCTTAAAATTGCAACGATGAATACTACTCGCAAATGACTACTAAGATGTATTATTTATTTATGATAATAATAATTAACTAGTAGGTGGGACCCCTTGTAGACTAGTGGTGCTATGTGTTACGCTTATATGTTTGTTGTTGTTATAATGATGCCTACATGGTCTTCTACAATTGATGATGCAAGTCTTGGTTTCATTCGTTATGACAACATGGTTGGTTGATGTATTTTTACTAAATTTTGTTGATGGTCACTCAGAATACGGGGTAGTTCTATGGATATAAGGATTATTTTGTTTTAGAAGTTTTATGTTATGAATTAAACATCGATTAATGATATTATACATGATTTTATGCAAAAGGATAATATGATGATATGGGAGCTTGAACAAAAAAAAAGGAAATGTTTTATGGATAAGTCCTAAGGTTATTGCAAAAGAGATTATATATAAACCTTAAGGTATATAGATTGACACAAATGAAGGTGTATAACCTTGATGCTATACTTAAGCGCTTGATTAAAGGATTGTTGTGAGGCATATATGGCAACGTTATACATATGGTTTTTTTTAAAAAAATTTGACATGACTTAGGGTGGGGCACTATGCAATGGATATATCATTGGTTATAGAAATGGATATTTGTTTGAATTAATGGTTGATGTTATGGTATGGGTTGGCTCGTATGTTAAATTGAATAGGGTCGAGGGAGGAAGGGATGTGCATTTACTGCACGTCACTCCAAACCACCCTCAAGCCCATCACCTTAGCGATAGTTGAATTTGATTTTTCATTTTTGGTGGTTGTGGAGGCTCCATGATTTCTAGTTTTGAAATGAAAAACATAGTCCAACTCTTCCCTCAAAGAGATTTTTCCAAGTATGTCTTCTTTACTTTCCGTCCATGATGGTCCCTCTGTATTATGAATCAATTTGTTGGCTCATGATTGCATGAGGTCTGTGTTTTTATTGAGTTTTGACTGTGTATCAGTGTTGTGCTTATGGCTTTTTCTGTGAATACTCTGAAATGTTGGTGTTTTAAAAGAAAGTAATGGATTTTATTGCTTTGTAAATACTTTGCATTGGTTAGTGGTTTAGAACATGTTGGTTATCTTGGGGTTTTATTCTGGTTCTCTATGGAAAATGATGAGAACAATGTAACATGATCTGAGTTTTTATTGTGTGGGTTTTTACCACTAGTCTGGGTATTAGTTGTTGTCACCCATTTTCATCTCGGTCATTGTTATGATTCATTCCTCGAGGTTGCAATGCAACTATCGACAGTTTCACTGTTATTTATTTGTTGGGTCGAGCCCTGAGCTGTCGCTTGTTATGGCATTTACTTCACTATCACTTTTGTTGAATGACTGACACAGATGGGTCTTGGGAATCAACCAGTTCTTTAAATGAAAGTTTGTATTTTTGTTGGTTGGCCATGGGTTTCATTTAGGCATGTCATAGTTATGTTCTCAAGCATTCTTCCATGGTGGTTTTTCTTAAGATATTCACCCCTCTCGTTATCTATTGGAGGTGGCTAGCTATTATATCTGATTTCCCTCACTGTAAAGTTTTTGGGTTATAAGTTAAATGCCTGTGGTGATTTTAAAAGAGCTCAGGCTCTCTATTCTTCCAAGAATATTCTTTATTACATATGGTTGCTTCTCTGTGTTGACTTCCTTTAAGAGAGAAATAAAGAGTGCATGCTCTCTATTCTGCAAAAGACTACTCCTTGATTACTTCTCTATGAAAACTTGTTTTTAAAAAAAATAGCATGGGCCCTCTGTGTTTTTGAAGAATCTCCCTTGAATGGGATGTTACACATTATTTTCTTCACCCTTATGACCATTAATGATCTAAACCTATACTTTTTCTTTAAAAGGATCAATAGCCTAAATTCCTGAAGAAAGAAGGGAGAAGAACTTTCCCTGAGCGAAGAAGTTGCATTTCCCTTTGTAAAAACCCTATTAAGGAATATTTCCACAGGTTGAACTATACGCAGTGTGTGAAAATGTCTGATTTCCTCACCTTTATCTATATCTAGGTTGCGGAGTTTCTGTAGGTTGCACTATATCTAGGGTGCGGAAATTCCTGTACGTGGGAAAAATGAGCATCTTCTCGATGATTCTAGAAGGAGAAGCTTCTATAGTGAGGTGGCCTCTGAACAGTTTGGATCTTACTCTCTTTCATGATTTAGTGGGATCATCCTAACCTCATCACCTTATCCTCTTCAACTTATAAAAGGAGAGGATCTCTCATGGAGAAAGTTAGTTGTTTTGGCTTGAGATTGTTAGCTTGGTTAGAGTGTCTTTGAGCTTTTCTTTGTCAAGATAGATTGTGAGTAGCTATTAGATCTATGATCTCAGAATCCATGGAGTAGAAGTGTGTGGGAAGAAAGGAATTGTTGGAAGGAACCTGACAATATCAAGGTATCTGGTTGTATCTTTCTTCCACATTCTTTAACATGGGTCAACTCTCGTTACCTCTCTTCATAAGTTTTAAAATAAGCACGTGATATCTCTGGCTTCAAAGATCATATATTGATTGATCCTCTACTATTAACTCACTGTGATAAATTTGTTTAAAAAAAGAAAGGGCCATTGGTTATCTGCATCCCTGAGGATTTTCAATTTGGTTGATTTATTGTGACTCCCTCCATTACCGTGTTAAACCCTAGCATGATCAAGGTCCTATAAAATTTTAAAAAGCACCTGTGTGTGCCTATTTATCGAGCACAGATTGGTTCTAGTTTGTTGAGCACGTCTTGTTTCTATTGAGTTCGACGCATTTCTGTTTCTCCTTGGGTAATTTTGGGCTCTCTCAATTGTTGGGTAATTCTTCTAAAGGAAGTCTGTACATGTTCGATTTTCAAAAACATTAGGTTCAGAGTTGCATGTTATGAGTGAAATACATTTTTTGAATCATGAATTATGTTGATTATATTGTTGAACATTTGTGTGTGATTAAAACAGGCCCAATTATGAGTTTTGATGACAGTGGATTATGTCAATAGTGGTGGAAATTTGACAGTTGGAGGTTAATATTGGGTCTATTATTATTTGATTTCAAGGAATGAATATTTGATAAGGATGTTTGGAATCACTGTGCATATTATATTTTTGTTTTAAAAGAAAAGGGTTTCACATTGGAATATAAAGGAATGTGGCTCAAATGGTTATGATGTTATTGCGAAATTGGTAGTGATGTTAATATGATGTTGCATAGTTATAGCATAATATGAAAACATTGATATAATTGAAGAATTCTAGGCAATTGAATTGTCTTTTTATTGAAGTCAACAAGCATTCTATATGTAAATAACAGACAATTACATAATTTTGGTTTTAGAGTGGATGCTTATTGGATTGTGGTATGGAGAGAGTTATGGTTGTTGTTTGATTTAATTTATTTTGTATGAAAAATATCTATATTATTCCCTCTCATACTCTTATTTTTTCTCTCGTTATACCCCCTCATGATCCCAATTTCATTTTTACACACCATGTTCTATAAAATAAATTAAACACTCTGTATGGTAGTGGTAAAGATACGACACAAAAATAGGTGGCAGATGATATATTTTGGTATTGATTGCACAATTAGTTATTTAATTAATTGTTGAGAAGTAATTGTGTTCTTACTTCCTATCATGATACCACTTTTTCTCTCATTACAATCCCTCCAGATATCCCATGAACCCTATTTCACCCCTTGCTCATTTGGAAATTATTAAATAATTATTATGGATTGAATTACGTGGGTTTTATGACAATTTCTGAGCCAATCTTTGTTTCATATAAAGAGAATTTCATGTATGGTCTGTTAAGGGTTAGTTGCTAATGAATTGGTGCATACATGATGATTTTCTTCAGTAGAGACAGTCATGGAAGAAACAATAGGAGAAGAGGTAATTGGAACAAAGGGCCTAGAATGCCCATATTCTCAATTCATTTTGATGTCGATCGTAAGGAGTTGAACCAAATTTTTCAAGATGGGTTCTTCAATTTGATTGGGCAAGGGATAATTCATCATAGACTAGAGAGGCCTCCATTCTAGCCCAAAAATATCCCTAGTATTCATGTGCCTCCTCATGTATCTATGCAACCATAAGTTCCTGAAAATGATGGATGGCATGAGATTGTTCATTTAGAAGTATCCCACTATCGTGGCTGGACCAACTTGTCATTTCCTCCTCCTCCTCCACCTGTAAACCCAAATGCTCAAATTTCCCCTGCACACTCACCTGTTCAGTCCTCTCATGCTAGAAAATGACTTAAAACTGAGGCTCCCCATGTGCAAGACAAAGGTAAAGTTGTTGCTTCCTCCCTCATATCCTTCAAATGACTCAACAATATCAATGTCCTCTTGTATGCACTCGAGGGATGATTTTTCCCATGTTATTAGTGATATTAAACCTCAAGGTTTGAATCAACCTAAGGCTGATTCTGGGAAGTCCAAATCTGTAACATCCCCTACCACCCAGGTGTAACACCCCAGGTTTTGAACCCCTAATTTAAATAATTTATTTTTACAAATTACTTACAATGCTGAGAGGCCAGGGTGCCCAAACAATTATTAAAAGGCCAGTGTGCCCAAGACTTGTAATATTTTCTATCATTATTAATAATAAATACATGGTTGGCTGCTAGATGAACAAGGACTAGATTTATAGGGAGCTATGATTCCACAAGAGAGGGGGCTTGAGGGGATAAGTGTTTATTCCTATGTTAATTACCCTTTTTGCCTAAGGGAGGGGATCGATTACGTGAGCTTTTTGGGGAAGGCCATGAGGTTCTTGATTCCCCACAAAGTTACTTAAACCTGCCTCTGGTCTAATGGGGGGGGTCGACTGATGGTTGGTTCATTGATTTTCCTATACATTCACTCATATCCCTCACACACTTTCATGCACTCACTCACCCATTCATTTATCCACCCTCATCTGGATCTTGTCTTGGGAAAGGGAACCGAACTGTTGAAGAATTAGCCATGGGATAGTTGGTTGTAATGGTCGCTGGTGCAATCTAGCCATGACCTGGGGACTGCATGTTTGAGATGTGTTGGCGTGTGCCTTGTTTTGATCACAACTATGAGTCTTGAGAGTTCCAACTTTGAGATTCCGGACCAACTGTGCTGGAGGCCCCAAAATAAAGGAGAGGGACTACGTGGTAGATAATGGTGGAGGTCCATTCTCTTAGGGCGGAATAGGATGGGTACAAGAGAGATGGGTACTTGGATTGTTGTAGGTGTTGGGAAACCTGTGAGATCTTGAGAGCTGACTAGTTTTGGAACCCAAGTACACTATGGAACCATCCTTGTGGATTCATATCCCTAGCTCAGGGGTGACACTACTGTTGAGATCTGGAGTAGTGGTGTCTACAGTTGGGTGGAACGTCCTTGTTCTACATCCATTTGGTGTCACCTTTTTATAAATATAAGTGCTCTTTGTTGTGATATTATTATCTGTGTATGAATGTATTCTGCTATGTATTTTAATTATCATTTAACTAAATCTTAGATTATGCATGCTTGTTGGATATTGTTGTGCATGTCATTAAATATTGTATCTTATGCATTCTTATTAATTAAAGAAGGCATCGATAAGAGTATGAAGTCCAAGGGTGGGCTTGTAGGTAGCATGCCCCAACTTGTGGGTGGTTGGGTATGTTACACCAAGCTGGGCCATGATACATGGGAGAATTCTTTTGTTCTCTCTACGGAACATACTATAACATACCCAACATCCAACTGAGTTGTGCCACATGAATTTTTCGATCTGCATGCAATTAAAATATATACACATAGAGTTCTTGGAGAAACATATATATAAAACATAAACAAACAAATACATTATGTAAATGCACATATTCATACCAAAATAATAGTAACCATATACATGCAGCATATACAGGCTTTACCCATACATATAAAGACAATTATAACCACACATAGAATAAACCCATAAAATAAACATGTAAATAACAATGCAGCATGTACATTTATCACATAGTTGACACTTATCTTGGTAAGAATATCACCAACTGCATGTAGACCTTCCACGGACCTCCCATCCTTAGACCACACTGCTCATCACTCTCAGCAGTGGGTTACCCCCGAGCTGGGACTAAACTCCACACGGGTAAAGGGATTCCTAACCAAGCTAATGGCTCATAGACAACAGGAAAGACTCTGTCACAGGTGCCTACTCAAAATAACATCCCACAGTCCCTCATTCCCCACATGCCTATCCCACCCTAGGAAGTGTGTCCTTTCTCTTATCAACAATCCTTCGACTGCCCCACTTCCTTTTCAAGCTTTAGCAACAGGTCGGACAGGAAGTCTCAGAGCACTATAGCTATAGTTCAACACCTTCTGGAAATCAATTTCCAACAATTCTCTCACCCAGAGAGAATTTTCTCACGGGCCTGACAACCTGCCTATTCAATATCCCATGGGTCCGACAACCCACTTCTTTAGTCCATCTCCCATGCTAACCAACTACACGAACATATATGGCTATGGATACAAGCTCTGATATAGTGACATTTATAAGGTACAGAGGATAACTGAATGAGTGAGTGAATCCTCCTGGATATGGTTTAATGATGGAAGGAATGATGGAAAGAATGATGGGAAATGAACTAAGTCCAAAATATATGTATGCATGTCCCCAACTTAACAATTGTCATGTTGGGAGCTACTTTGGCCCACTTGTCTCCATCCTTAGAACTTAGGATAAAATAATCATCCATACTTTATGATTTAAGGAATATTAATATAATATTCCTTTTTGGCTTAATCTCCCTAGCTTAACCCCTTTTCCTTAACTTTTATTCCCTACCCTTTCCCTAACTAGTGGAGTTTAGTCCCCCATACTCTTTTATCATGGTCAGTCTGCACACAACAATGTATTTTATATTAATGTTGAGCCATATAAAAAAATAGGCACAATATCCTTTAACATCTAGGCTCTCCAGCCTAATTCAAAACATAAGCATCCTAGCTTATAATAACTGGCTCACCAGCCTATAAAACACCTCATATACACAAAGGCTCTCTGGCCTCATAATTGCACGCACTTAAGTTGTTGCGCGTGATATCCTGGAATGTGCACACTTCATCATTTCACTGCATAGTACATGTGCGCACTATGCCATGAAAGGTGAATACAAAAAATAATGTTAAACAACTCACCAACTTACATGCATTTGTATTTACATTTATAATTGGGTTCAGCCTAGGGATATTACAAAAGGGGACAACAATGACAAAAGAAGGATTGCCTCTCAAAGTGGCAAATATGGATTTTGATTTATGTGTTTACGGTTGATTTATTGAAGACAATGGATTGCAGAAAGTTTTGGACAACAAACTATTTTTTGGATAGTTTGGTTATTTACATATTTTGGATATAATTTCAATTAATTATGATATTTAATATTCAAATTTTGAAAATATTTATGGGAGTTACAAGGAGGCATGTGTTTAATTGGTTGTCTAATTGTGTTTATTTTTGTAAAGAAATAAATGGGAGTCACAAGGGATCCCACCTACTTAGTTATTATTTAATAAAGACCTTTAATTATTATTATTATTACTACTTCCCCTAAACTAAAATTAGTTAAGTTTAATTAACTTAACTAAAGGAGGTAGTTGAACTACTTCAACTGATTTGGAATGCATAAAATCCAAATGAGAAGTAAGAACAAGGGGAGAATAGAAGGAGAAAGAAATACTAAGGTTTTCTCATTTGTTTTCATGAGATAGTTCATTTTTCATTCATTCTTCAATTCATTAAAGGCCTAATTCTCTTTTTGACAAAAGGGTCCTATTGTAGACAACAAGGTTCAAAGATGAACCATATCATTCAAATGATTGTATCAGAGGTGTTGATCTATCTTTGATAGTCTGTGTATACTTGTCTGTTTATGGATTAAATTTCATAACTGATAAAGGATATTGTGTAGAGTCAAGTTGGCAGTAGTCTGTGGCAAGATGATCCAGATTTTAAAGTTCGATTTTTACTTCTTGTTAGAGTCCATTTGTATGGTTTTCATTAGGGATATCTAAGTTTGAGTTTGGTCCATGCCCTAACAAGGACTTTGTAAAGAGAAATAAACTTTGATTTCTTGGAATGAAATAAAGAGATTTCTATTATGTCTCATTTGTGTGAATCTGTGACTTCGTTACTTTTGCTTTTGATATCCACATTTATTTTCTTCAATTTGTATATTTTCAGAAAATTATATAAAAATTTCATATTGTGCAACAATCTTTTCATTTAAAAAATCAGTCTAAGCCCTGGTAATTGATACTTGTGGACTGGGAAATATTTTTTGAGGCTATAAAACATAGGGTGATATTCTCGATTATATTTCCTTAGCCAGGCGAGATTCAAAAATTATTGAGTAAGATAATTCATATCTTTTCCTCAACACCCTCTTCTCCCCAAGCTATTTTTGAACCAGTAGATTTCTTACTGCAGGGTATGGGACGATGCCTTTAGTTCTAGATTTCAATAGATAGGGTCTAAAGTGTTTTAACACTTTAAACAATTTTTTTTTTTGTTGATCTACTATTGGATAATTTAATTCTTCTCCTTTAAAGGAAAGACTCATGAATGAAATGGGGATTTTATTATTATCATCATTGTTTTGGGTAAGTACCGCATCATATGATCTATCTGATGTGAAAGTGTAGAATATAAAGTCTTTGGAAAAATTGAGACTCATTAAGGATGGAGCTTTGGTTATACATTATATGATGGCATTAAAGGCTTGGTTTTCTTGGGATCCCCATTTAAAAATAACGCCTTTTTTATCATATTTTGTAGGGATCTAACCATCTCAAAACAACTAGGATGAAAATGTCTAACAAATTTTATTTTACCAAGAAATGAATGCATAGATTTTTTGGATGATGGAGGAGGAAGATTGGATATGTCTTGTGTTCATTCAAGGTCTATCATCATTCCATTTTTGGACACTATAAAACCAAGTAACTTTCCTTGATCAACAACAAAAATTGATTTCTTGGGATTTAATGAAATGCCATACATACGACAACGTTCCAATACACTCCTTAGGTTAGATAAATGATATTTTTTAATCTTTGAAAAGATGGTAACACCATCCAAATAAATAACCACTAATTGATTTATATGCCCACACAAATCTATATCCATGGCCCTTTGGAAAGTGGCTCCGACATTAATTAATCCGAAATGAATTTTACGATAAGCATAAGTTCCACAAGGGGTACATAATGCAATTTTAAGTTGATCTGATGGAGACATCGGGACCTGGTTGTATCCTGAAAAACCATCCAATAAGGATAGTCTTTCAACACTAGATACTTGTTGTAAGATTTGTTCCATGGGCGGAATGAGATAATTATCTTTGTCATAGGCTCGGTTTAAGTTATAGAAATCAACACAAAGTCGTATTTCCCCATCATTCTTCCTTACCGGGAATAGATTGGACACCCATTGGGTATTCTAGATAGGAAAAATGATCTTAGCTATTAATATCTTGTTCAATTCTTTCTTCACTGTAGGTTCTAATTTTGGGTGCATCTTTCTCAGTTTCTGTTGGAACGACTGAGCTTGAGGTTTCACGGGAATTACATGTTGTATTATGTTTGGATCAAACATTTTCATATCCTCATAAGTCCAAGTGAACACATCTTCAAATTCTTTAAATAGTTTAATAAATGTTGAATTTTCTTGTTGTGTACACCTTGTGCCTAAATTAATGTTCTAGGGTTGATCTCATGTTATTAAATTTAGTATTTCATGTTGTAGAGAGGAACTAATCATTTTAGAGTTAACCACTCCCTTAAATTTTAATATTTCCAATCTAATGATAGATTTAGGGATCGTGAGATGAACTCTCAGCTGATCGTGGACCAAATATCACCGTAAAATAGCGTATATTCTCATCGTGAGTGTTTTCATCAATGACAACACCTTGGAAAGTATCTTCCATATGCAATAAGTTTATGATATGTTGATTGTCATCAATGTTATGGGGAAAATCACTCTATGGAATGGGGTAAACCACAACAGCCGAAAATGACCACAGAAATCAACTCTAATCTCAAGTATGCTATATAAACAAATATGCTAACAAGACAAGATAAAGAGCCTGCCTCCTTTAAACATTCGATGAAGTCCATTGTTAATCACTTGACACAAAGCAATACACCTACAACTTGTCCTCAAAAACCAAGATATGCCAACATATGGTGATAATATATAAAATTAGCAATTCAATATCATAATCCATCAATATTCATAACAAATATGCCCATGGAATAACAATTCAAATATTTGCAAGACATTAGTTTGATGAGAAAATAATATTTCTATTAAAATGTAATTAACATAAGTGTATGAATGAAAAACTTCTGTGTCGGCACATTTATAACCAAGAAACTAAGTCCCTTCTAGTCGAGCCTCCACCACTTCAATCCTCCACCAAAGACAATCTCATATAAGGGAGACAATGAGGTTATCCATCAAATAGGGAAGAGCTTGGGGGCTGAACAATGTATTTAGACTTAAAAGGACAAAGGGATGCAAACTCAAGATGAAGTGAATAATTTCTACAGAGTAACTTTGCTCTCAATGTTGAATTCTTCTCCCCTTTTCCACAACTTGGATATGGCCCATTTATATCATTCAAATGGAAATGAAGGGCCAAGTCAGAACATTTATATTATATGGAAGGTCAAGGATCATGGATCCCATGGCGTGACATGGAAACCCGAAACCGTTTTTTAATTTTGGGCACAAAACCTGATGTACATGGGTTGTAATGGTGCAACTTGCGTATACGCATGTTGTATAGTTGTTAGGACATGTGTATGTGGAAAAACACATTTTTTAGCTCTAGGAATTGCAAAAAGGGACTTCAAGTCTGCATAGGGAAATGGAAAAAGGCCCTTTGAGCAAGTTTCCATAGGGTGAGGAAAATCTTGCTATAACAGATGCCCCCTAATGTGTGAGGTAAGAGGAGTATCTGTGATGGCCGAAATATATTATGATTCCCAGAAGTGGAGTAATGGAGATCCAATTGGATGAACTAGTTTCCCATAAGAATATTACAATCCATACTAACTTTGCGCACATGTCTGCCAATTTTAATTACACTGCATATCCATGTGGAAATATAGAAAACAGTTGTTCATGGCCATGAATAGGAAATACAAGAGCAGATACATGACATAGGTTTTCATAGTCACAAACAAGGCCCAGTGAAAACTAGTCTCAAAATAAATATGAATATATATGTATACAATGAAGTCCAATCTGATCTCCCATGATCACTGAAGTCATATAGGTATTGGTCCAATGAAATATAGCAACAATTGAAGAAAGCTACGACTATGAATTGATGTATTCAAGTCTTCTACATGATCTACCAAAGGTGAAAGTCTACATTATGTGAATAATGGAGTTGAGGTCGAACACAATGAGACTTCATTTGATTATTGGTCATTAAGGTATATCATTAACAAATGCAAGAAAACGTACCGATAATGAAAGTAGGTATCAAGGAACCGAGTACATTCTTACAAGTGTGAATAATGGAGTTGAGTTCAAACATAATGAGACTTCATTTGATTATCGGTCATTAAGGTGTATCGTTAACAAATGTGAGACAACCTACCGATAATGAAAGTAGGTATCAAGGCACTGAGTACATTCTTACAAGTGTGAATAAATGTGTTGAGGTCAAACACTTGAATAATCCATTGATTATGAGACATTTATGTATTCCCAATTGTCGATGGTGAGAGAACCTACGACTAATGACTGCAAGCCTATAGGTACTCATAGTAATCTAGGTCTCGTTTGAAGAATAGATGGGATGAAGTTGATGGAAGGAGACCCACTAAAATGAGAGAATTAAGAAATACATCATCATTCAACACGAGGTACAAAGAAGGAGCTTTATGATTTGGAGGAACTCAGATGAAGAAAATGTTCATGAATCCACAACCCTGTGCATATTTCACATGCACCATATACAAGCAGTGCACAAAAAATACCCTCTGAATAGAAGGCAATAAGGAAACCTTCCAACAAAGGCGAGGAAACCACCAATAAGGCTAATGGAATCCAAGACATTGTACGAATCCCACTATGTGAATATATTTCTTGTCACTGAACACAAGGGAAACCTGCTAGTCAATGACCAATGAGGAAATGTCGACTGTTGGGTTCAAGGTTACCTACCCATAATGAAAGTAGGACCAGGGTGCACGATATGACTACAACTTCATGTAACTATGAGACACACTGAGGGTATGGAAGACATGCAAAGTCAAGAGTTCTGAGAAATGACCGACACAGGCTGATAGACATCCTTTGAACAAGAGCATGAGACATATGGATGACTCTATCATCATAGACTCACTGATGAAAGTTGAAAATTTGTGATGCAGGAGGCACCAATAAAACTCTCCATAGGGACTGGAAGAGTAACCAGTTGGGGGAGTAAACTCTAAGTAATGAGCTCAACTTTTTAAGTTCATGATAAACCCAAAATTTTGATGACAAGTGGACTCAAAAGTTTGTGCTCTGTTCAAAGGAGACACAAATGTTTCCAACATAAGATAATATTCTTTTCCCACGTATTTTTTTGTTTTTTCATAGTCAAATGAATGCTATGATACAGAGGAGGAAATGAGTGTCAATAGTAAGAAACTAGTTCCAACAATGGAACATAAGTATGCTCAATGCAAGAAGGTGCATGCATGATATGGACACTCAGGGGAATGTTTCCTCTTGGGGTATATGGTGTCAAGATGCAAAGGATATAAAAAAGTATTTTCTTGGATGATGATGCAAACTGCTGAGGTGATAGGATTATAACGTGAAAGAGAGAACCGGAAATAGGCTCAATACTACAAGAAAGATAATGAGATGCAATTACAACTTAATGCCAAAGAATGTCCTTTTTCATAAATTTAGTCTACTTGGTTTGAAAAAGGGTTAAAATTACACCAAATAGACGTCCTTTTAAATCCAATTTATGAGTGTGAAAGAGACAAGTTCACTCAACAATATTTTCTCTTTTTTAGAGAGTTGGAAAAGATCTTAAACCAAACTCGTTGGGAGTCCCACTAGGTATATATCAGCATGCTTATGAGTAAGAAACGAGGTTCGAATGCAAAGTCATAATAGCTATAAGGGACTCTCATTCTTATGGAAAAAATCTTTGCATGGGAACCAAATGGAACAGAGGTTATAACTAGGGAACCCATGTTTGGTAAGTCTACAGCATTCAATAATGACACTTCTAGTTGCAAAAGGAAGGTTCCATGTTGCTACTAAATGGGTTCGTACCTAAGGTATATGAATTGCAGTTATATGATAATGAAAATGTCCAAAACGGAGTGATGGCCTATCCTATATGTTGGTCAACGAAACTACCTACCAAATTTACTAATGAGTGACATGGCGCTATAAACCGCAAGAATCCCTGGATAAAACCACCAAAACTAGATCCATCCATTGCTTTATTAGTCCATTAGGCCAAAATAATAGCAAAAACTATGCAAAGTGGGTAAATTTTTTCTATAAATAGTGAAAATAACCAATTTTACTATACCATTTGTATTTTTTACCCAAATAGTGCATTTTGGACCAAATTGCCTCGAATTTCAACTATGGATTGCAGGAGCCATGAGTGATAGAATTAACAACCGTCTAGACCAACTAAGTAATCTTTCCCTTCTCTTCATTTCTAGTGGATTAGAATTTGCAATTAGGTCTCCTTTTCTGAGTATTCCAAAGCACAAATTAGAAACTAGGGTGTATGTGTGTTGTAATTCATCGGGTCATGTATACACAACCCTATACACGATTGTTATCAAAACGGACCGTGCATATGCAACCCTATACATGATTGTGTAAGATGCATCTCACGTACAAGTCCATCGATTTGATTTTTAAAATGTTACTGACTCAAAAAATGATTTTAAGCTTCTAGGATGGTGCTAGTGTGGAGAGAAAGAGAGCATGAAGAGGTTGATGTTGTAGTGGAGAGAGATCTAGGGGCCCAAATGACATTAAGAAGATGTGGGCTATATAAAGTTTTGGCTCTCAAAGGCGTGAGGGATCAAGTGAGACTTCTCCAAATGTTGGTGAACTATTGGGATCCATATACAGAGACCTTCAACCTTGATGGGAAAATATTAAGGATTGAAGTTGAGGACATATACCTTTTGATGGGATTTTCATGTTAGGGTGAGGTGGTGAACCTCAAAGCCAGGGGATATGGGAGTGGCATGAACATAGAGGACTACATAGCCACTCATTGCATTGCAGGGACCAAGAATGTAGGGAGCCAACTCCCGATCAGAGATATCAATGATATGAGTCTCAATATTGTTGTCCTAGTGTTGACATGGATCATAGGATCAACCTCATTGCATCAGGAATCAAGGCCACTTATGTTCTATTCAGTGGAGTTCTTGCGACCCGTGGTTTACGATTGGTGCACCTCATTACTGGCCAACATGAAGAGCCAACTGACAAACTGCAAACAAGGTAGAAAGAGGAACTTCTAGTTTGTGCCTATCCTATGTAGTTTTTTCTTCGAGCGGGTTCTAGGCTTGGGCCCTAGAGTCAAGATTGTTCTGCATGAACTTTGCGATCCATCCATGGCATGGTGGACTAAGGTGATGAGGCGGTTTGGGGGTGGTAGGGTACCAACACCCTACAACGATGATTTTTTCTTCTAGTGGTGTCAACAAGTGATAGCTCTAGAGGACTAACCTTATGCAAGGATCGAATTTAAAGGAGATTCAGACATGCCATTACCACTAGGTTCTTTCTATAGAGACATAGGTATGAATTTGTTTTTTGAATATTTTATTTTTTTGTATTTTTTTAGAATAAAACAAAAATATTTTTGGATGATGTCAAGTACTAATTAAACATGTATGTTACACAGATGTGGGTCCGCGATGACTAGACGGTATTCCACGACACCAGCGAGGACCTTGGGGGGATGATCTAGCGAGAGGAGATTATGAGAGTGCTTCAAAACATGCAGGGCAATTGGTCTCATTTGACACAAAGAATTCCCATGGTTCATGTAGAGGTTCTGTCGGAGGTGATGCAATGACAGGTGGTAGGTGTGCCATGTGCTTGGGTGTGAATCTTTTGGCGTCTTGAAAATTCCCTACTATGATATCATGAAACACATCTGACACCACAGGTGTAGATGTCATGATTACTGTATTGATCAACCGTATATGTATTTTGAGGGTGTGAGCCCCAATTTGGTACTATAACACCATATTTTTTGGAGAGATGAAATATAAAAAAAATTGATCTTTGACTTTACTTATATTACAATGTGTACATTGGTGGATGTGTTTTCTTTGCTTCAGTTATGTGACAAATGCCAATATAAAAAATAATTAGTGTATGCATTAGATACATAATTAGAACTTCTAGGTATGTGATGATAAGTAATAAAATAAAAATGTCATTCCAAAATTCATACCTGTAGGAATCATCAGAGTAGAATAGGATCTCAGACACGCTAACTTCCACTCAACTGACATAATACTAAATGGGATTCTAGGCTAACTTCTAAAGAATGAATACCATGTGAAATGACATCACATAAAATATCTTTAATGGTGCTATATTCGGCCACATTATTCATTGATGGCCCTAGGAAAATGCCACATGAAGACACCAGTAGTCCCTCAGGTGAGTAAGCAACCCAAGCGGAGGAAGCCAAGTTCTGTGTATGATGATTGGCCTCGTCTGTGAATCCTAAGTAGACCGAAGAATCTATTGACATATTCCAACCAAGGGAAAACTTGATAAGAAAGCTGAAGATGAAAAGTGGAAAATATATATACACTAAAATACATTAGTATACAAAGAGTTATGCCCAATCTTGGGGATCAAGCATAGTATATTTTAAAGTAGATCCCATTCCTAGGCTCAACCATCATATTCCCTTCATAATATTCTAATTCATAGGCTCCTTTTTCTAAGACATGTCACACGATATAGGGACTGTGCCACATGGGTTTGAACTTGCTTGCCCCCAGTGATTCTTTGGCTTGGTTGTACAGAAGGACCAAGTCACCCTCAATGTACTACTGAGGACATGCAGACTTATCATATTGGACCTTGACATGTAATTTATTTTCTTTGATAGCCATGGAGGCATCTCGATGTTTCTCATCTAGACTCTATAGGTGTATGAGGCATTGTTTGAATCATAAGTGTGAGGTAGGAGCATAACTGCCAATCTAAGAGTAGGGATTTCAAATTCAATAGGTAGGATCGAATCCACACTGTGTACTAACTGGAAAGGAGAAAAATTAGTGGAAGTATTAACTGATGTTTGGTATGCCCAAAGAGAAAGGTAAAGCATTATATGCAAGTTAGATTTTCTCTAGCTAACAATTTTCTGCAAAATGGTCTTGAGAGACTTGTTCATGACCTCTACTTGTCCATTTTATTGGGGGTAGTAAGGGGAAGAATGACCATGTTTAAACCCCAATTTCTATGCTAATTCTTTCATCATTTCGTTCTGAAAGTGAATTCCATGATTAGTGACAATATCACTCAACATTCCAAACTTGGTTATAATTTGATTGAACATGAAAAATGAAATAGTCTTACCATCGAATTCAATTGTAGGCATGGCCTCAACCCACTTAGTAAAGTAGTATACAACCATGATAATATGTTGATTCCCCGAAGTTGAAGTTGGGTTGCAATCCATAAAATCCACCCCCCACTTAGTGAAGGGACCGACAATAATGACCGAGACAAGAGGGGATCGATGCGAGCACATATTTTGAGTGAACACCTAGCAGGGGTGACACTTATTTACCGCTTTGACACAATATCTAAAATTAGATGGCCAAAAATAACCGACTCACAAACTTTTCTAGGATGTTGCAAGCCCGGATAGATGACCACCACAAGCCCCACTGTGACAGTCATTAAGAATAGAATCATCTTCCTTGTGAGTCAATAAATGATGCAATATATTGTCTACTCCTCGATGATACAAAGTGTTTCTGATGATAAGGTATTTCTTAGCTTGATATCGTATACGTCGTCGATCATCTCTTAGAAGATGTTGCGGGAACTTCAAGGTTTGTAGATATATCACAATATCTTCATACCAAGGGTTTGACAATGAAACAAGAAAAATGTGTTCATCCACAAATGAATCAACACGAATAACATCCTCATCTAACCAAGGGAAGTCCGATATTAACTCGGTGAAAACTAGTGATTTCTTAGATTTCGCAGAAGAAATATCAAGATCAAATTATTGCAAGATAACAATCTATTTATTATATTTCCACCCTATGATATTCCTAGTAAGAACATATTCAAATGGATTGAAATCAACAACCACGGTAGTTTTGCAAAAAAATATATAGTGTCATAATCATTGAACTGCATGAACGACATCCAAAGCTATCTTCTCAACATGAGAATACTTGAGTTCAGGGTTGACTAAGTTTCAACTAAGATAGTAAACGATGTGCTCACAGAGCTCATAATACTCCTAAACTAAAAACATACCAATCATCCCTTCAGACGTTGTAACACATCCACGATGGGGCATAAAATTTTTCGATTTCCTTAAAGGAGAGGAACTCCATTCTTGGTTCCTAATTTGGAAGGTCATGGAACTAGTCCGACGTCCTGGTCAAGGATCGTTCTTAACTCTATTGAGATGGAGAAGCTCTTCGATTCCTGATTGGAATGTTATGAATGAATCCATAGGCCCTTCCTTGAAACTCACCCTACGTGACTAAAAACCAAGCACGAGCCTCACCTCCACATGGCCAAGGGTTGTGAGCGCATGCCTATGCAAAAGGCACGTCATGATTTCATGTGTCAGGTATTCAACATGTGAGTCAACCCTGAATCTTGATTCCCGAAACTCTGAAAAGAGCTCCGCCTGGGTTAGATCAATGGTCCACGATCTCCGCAATCCGATTGACCAAATCTCCCTTTCACTTATTGGGACTTCATATTTCATGAAATCGAAAGACTTCTCTCTTCAGATATTCTGATTCTCGATATCCTGATATCTTCTCCATGACAGATCAACGGTCCATAATCCTCCTCTCGATCAACGGTCGATATCCTCCTTTCGCAAATCAGAATTTCTCGACTTGCGACCTCCTAGTCACAACTTCCTTCACATCCCCAACTTTCGAAATGCCGATATTTAGGGGTTCCCAAATCTAATGGTTTGTTCTCATCTAGATCTAACGGTCCATATCTCATCGTGATTTTGCATATCGTGAAGTTGAAAGAATTTTCACATTTATTCTCCCGATTCCTGAAATGTCAAAACTCTTCCTCTACAATCAACAATCCAGATCTCTCCTCAATCAACGACTATGATATTATCGTGCGTTTTCACTTCATGAACTCTCCCAAATCTACTCTTTGAATTCTTCACTCTGCGAGTTAGTGAAAAAATGACACTTCGCCACATGCCCTCCTTGACAACAAATGGTCTCGATGATTTCAGAACTTGTCTCGTGCACCTTCCTCCATATACAACGACTGTTGGTCCACATGCCAGATCCAACGGCTTAGATCTCTTTCTCTGCATGCACTCCTGTGTCCCTAGATGTGAATTTCAATGGTCTAGATATTCCCTCTGCAGCTTATCTGACGGAATTTTTGCTCCTCCTCCTGAGCTTTGGCACCTTTCTTCTAAGACTTGGAAGAATTCGATGCTTCAAAGGCCTCAACCTTTGCTTCCTCTGCGAGCCCTGTGACCTTAATTCTCACCTGCATTCTAGAAATTTTATCCCTCTTGAGTTTTTGAATCTTTACTCAGTTCTAAGGGAAATCGGTCCTCTTCTTCCTTAGAAGACTTCTGGTGGACCTCCTAGCACACTTTGCGCTTATCTCTTCCAAGCTTGGTTCATAGGGGATTTCAAGTTTCCACATACTCTTGCGGTAATCTTCTTACGTTAGATCAATGGTATATGACCTTCCTTGATCCAATTGTCCAGATCACATCACAACTTCAGGTTTCATAAGTTTTAGTCACACCAACATGTGAATCTCCCGATGTGTAAATCCCTAATCTCGCTAGTCCGACGATCAAGGATGGTCCCGATAGATTCTTAGATCTATGGTCCAAGTCATTTCGCAACGTCGAACATCGGAGGTTTTGGCCAGTCTAACTCACAATTCTCTCAAAGCATGAATCTCTCATCTCATAGATCAGACAGTCAAGAAGGACCCCGAAGGATCTAGAGACCCACAGTCCAGATCCTTTTGCGACTTTGAATGTCGGAGGTTTTATCTCCCTTACGGTGGATTCAATCAATTCATCAAACTTGCGAAGAATGAAGGAGTCGAGGCATTAACGCATGCTCTCCTTCTTCAAATCTAATGGTCGTGACAAACCTTAGAACCTCCCGAACAGATTTCATCCTTTCATATTCCAAATGAAAGGATGTTCCTTTTCAATACTTAAAACTCGTTATACTTCTTGAGCTTCGTTAGTTACGAAAGACTTAAGAGCGTTGCGCTCTTTATCCTGGAATTAATCACTTGGAAGGGTCTTATGCACATCCCTTGTTCTCCTTTATCAAGTCTAGGACTTTAGTGGTTATTGGTCTCTTCTATCCTTACAGAGATCCTATGCGTATCTGCACTACCTCTCCTGAGCTTAACCCACTGTTGTGCTCCTCCTCCTGTTTTTGGCTTAAGCCACCACAAAACGTAAGAATTTATGAGAAGAATCCATGTCTGAACCATATAATTTCTTACTTGCCTAATTATACAACCAAGCAGAAATAGAAGACTGGTCCTTTCTTCATTAATTGATTTCTCTCCTTGGGATCCGAAGGAGGTTTATCATCCACATCAAGGGAAATTTGGGGTTATTTTGATATAATGAACCCTCTCTTATAGTTTTCACATTCTTCCTCTAGTGATATCATGGCTAGTACTTTCAAGGATTCACCCCCACAGTCAGTTATTGGCAACTCAAACAATAATACATTTACATTGTCCACATGCCTTAGCATGGAAATTCCTATTTTATGATTAATTACAAATTGGGGAAAACCGGGTGTTACAATACCCTCCCCCTTAAAGGAACACCGTCCTCAGTGTTCTTTCTCAAAAACACTTGTCATGCCTTTCTCATTCAGTTGTTTTAGAAATCTCAATCCTTATTTCTCGGTTAGGTTCTTTTTCAGACCCTTAATCTTGGTCACCTGCTTTCAATAATTCTTGGACAACAAGCACATTAATCATAGTCTCCTGTGAAAACATTGCATAAAACTTTCTAGGAAAATTTTCATAATCTTAGCACAATAATTGTATGTGAAGTTTATGGATTTGTATCCACATGGTTGTTTTTTTATCCAGGCTCATTCCTTTTCCTTGACATACCCATTGGGTGCATGATCCCAATCAATATTTTACAAGAACTATCATGGTTTCATCTTCCTTACGGTCCCTCACCCTCTAGGCCTAGGCTCAAGCATCCCCTTCTCTGTTATACAATCCCTCGGGTGATCCCTCTTGCCTTGCCAAGGTTTTCTTGCACAGGAAGAACTACCCACCATGTGCATGATCCCAATAGTTTAAAAGAACTATTAAGGTCTCCTCGTCCTTGGGTCACTCACCCTCCAGGCCCAAGATCAGGCATCCCCTTCACTGATATAAAGTCCCTCAGGTGATCCATCTTGCCCTGCCAAGGTTTTCTCGTATAGGAAGAATTCCTGAGACTCTATCGAGTCTTACAGTTGAGGCATCCCTCAGACTCTCTTTGTCGAGGCATCCCTCTGGCTTGTGTTACCTCAACAAAATGTAATCTAGGATTCTGGTATATATATATGTATTCATATAAACTTGTGGCTTACTTATTAATTCTCAACAGTGATTGGGGTTGTGACTTTGTTTTCCTAATAGAGTCTTCATACAGTTCCTTCACAGAGAATTCATTCAGCATGAAACTTCCTTATTGCATATCCATCACTATCTATGCTAGACTCAACCTTGATTTAGCTTTTATCTATTTACCAAACATTCCTTAAGGAATATAAACATGCATCTCTGTCATGTACTTAATTATGTATCCATACGTATTCTGGTTTAGTTAACTTACATCCATGATGTATTTATCCATATTCATAATCCTAAGCCTACATGTAGTTGTCATAGGTATATTTCAAAGCCCACACACATCTTTACTTTTAATATTAGTCATCTCGGGATTGTTCACAATCCTTCTCATGTGATTCCCAAAGGCATAATCATTTGCCTCTTATTGTGACAACATAGCATCTTTTATCTTTTACCATTCTATCTAAACATATTAGTATTCCCTGAGGAAAGGGAATACATTCCCCTCAATCTATTACTTGGAACATAACTTTCATGACTCTTCAGAATGGAGTCAGCCATGCATCCATAGTATTGGTTTAATCTGGACAAGAGAGATTCTTTCTTTATATTTCCCTCATCAGGGCAACCATATGGTGCCACTGCCTACAACTATACTCTTTCATCATACACATGCATAATTTTCATGTTTAATATCATTCATACCTAACTGGTATCGATATCATGCTTCATATTAAGAAGCTTCACAATGCATTAAACCCATTCACTCAAGATAATTAAACACAACTAAGTATTCATCATGCTAGCTTATTGCTTACACCTTTTCCAGGTCATTTACACACATGGACATATCCATCTCCTATATCCTTTTTCCAAGGATCTTCCAAGCATACTTATGATCATGTACACACATTCGTGTATATGTAGGTGCATTTATTGCACCTTTTTACCTAATGCCTTCACTTGATAGTTTAATTTCATCATTAGCGTCCTTTAGTTTGATATTTCAGTCACTTACAGGACTAATCTCACAGTCATACCTTGTGTTGATGTTTCCTTATCTCATGGTTATAACCAACCAAGGTCACTTTCCTCTTTATGTGACCTCTTAGAAATACAACCTCCTTACCTCAGTGTCCATAGGGTCTTACCCATCTCACTTTTCTCTATTCATGAGGAGTTATATACTCTGATTTTAATATAAAGAAGTAACTATAACTGCCAAGGATCCTATCCGATCCTATCAGATTCCTTTAAGCCCACAAAGGTATAAACCATTATGAAATCCACCATCATCAGTGCCTGAACTTCTAACTGCCCATGCTTAGAATCAGTTTTACAAACACCAGGTCATCCATCCTTTAGCTTCAGTTGTCCTTGACAAAACCCTACTACCTTCAGTTATCCACATTCAAGTCTTATTATAAATGTTAATTAGCATATCCCTACTCCGATAAGAGTAGTTATCACTTTGAAAAAGGGATAAAGAAATTCTCCAGCTGAAATTCAACAAGAATTCCCAAAATCACAGGTTCAATCTGCAATCCTTCTTCTCAAGTAGTAAATGAAGATAACAATATCTCCTTATGCCACTCATACATGAGCCCAAGTAGGCCAAGTGTTGTAACCTGGCTCTGATACCATTTTGTAACACACCCACGACGGGGTATAAAATTTATCGATTTCCTTAAAGGACAGGAACTCCATTCTTGGTTCCTAATTTAGAAGGTTAGGGAACCCATCTGAACTCCTAGTCAAGGATCATTATTAACTTTGTTGAGTTGGAGAAGCTCTTTGATTCCCTACTGGAATATTATGAATGAATCCACAGGTCCTTCCTTGAAACTCGCCCTACGTGACTAAACACCAAGCACGAGCCTCGCCTCCACACGACCATGGGTTGTGACCGCAAGCCTATGCAAAAGGCACATTGCAATTTCACATGTCGGGTATTCTACATGTGAGTCAACCTTGACTCTTGAATCCCACAACTACAAAAATATCTCCTCCCACGTCAGATCAATGGTCCACGATATCCGCGATCTGACGGACCAAATCTCCCTTTCGCTTATCGAAACTTCAGGTTTTGCGAAGTTGAAAGACTTCTCTCCTCAGCTCTTTCGATCCTCGATATCCTAATATATTCTCCATGGCAGATCAATGGTCCATACTCCTCTCAATTACTGGTCTATATCTTCCTATCGTGAATCAGAATTTTGCAACTTGCGACCTCCTAGTCAGAACTTCCTTCACGTCACTAACTTTCGAAATGACGATATTTAGGGGCTTTCAAATTTGACGATTCATGCTCCTCTGGATCTAATGGTCCATATCTCGTCATGATTTCACTTATTGGGATTTTACGTATCGTAAAGTTGAAAGAATTTTCACCTTTTTTCTCCCGATTCCCGAAATGTCGAAACTCTTCCTCTACAATCAACAATCCAGATCTATCCTCAATCAACGACTATGATCGTTTTGCGAGTTTTCACTTTGCAAACTCTCCCGACTCTTCTCTTTGACTTCTTCACTCTACGAGTCAGTGAAATGATGACCCTTTGCCATGTTCCCTCCTTGAAAATGGATGGTCCCGATGATTTCAGAACTTGTCTCGTGCACCTTCCTCTAGATTCAACGACTGTTGGTCCACACGCTAGATCTGACGTCTCAAATCCATTTCTCCGCACACACTCCTATGTGCCTGGACATGAAGTTCAATGGTATATATCTTCCCTCTGTATATTATTTGACGACTATTGTGCTCCTCCTCCTGAGCTTTGGCACCTTTCTTCCTAGACTTGGAATATTTTGATGCTTCAAAGGCCTCGACCTTTTCTTCCAATGCGAGCCCTATGACCTTGGGTCTCACCTGTGTTCTGGAAATGCTATCCTTCCTAAGCTTTTGAATATTTACTTAGTTCTAAGGGAACTCAGTCCTCTGATTCCTTAGAAGAATTCTGGTGGCCCTCCTAGCACACTTTGCGCTTATCTCTTCTGATCTTGGTTCTTAGGGGATTTCGAGTTTCCACATACTCTTGTGGTAATCTTCTTGTGTCAGATATACAATTTATGACCTTCCTTGATCCAATGATCCAGATCACATTGCAACTTTGGGTTTCAGAAGTTTTAGTCACACGAACATGCAAATCTCCTGATGTGAGAATCCCCGATCTTACCAATCTGACAGTCAAGGATGGTCCCGATAGATTCTTAGATCTATGGTCCAGGTCATTTCACAACGTCAAACATCGAATATTTTGGCCATTTCAACACACAATTCTCTTGAAGTGAGAATCTTCGATCTCGTAGATCAAACGGTCAAGAAGGACCCCGAAGGATTCAAAGAACCATGGTCCAGATCCTTTCGTGACTTTGGAAGTCAGAGGTTTTGCCTCCATTACAACATATTCACTCAATTCGATGAACTTGCGAAGACTGAAGGAGTCGAGGAATTAAAGCCTGCACTCCTTCAAATCTAACGGTTGTGACAAACCTTGGAACCTCCCAAAAATATTTCATTCGTTCATCTTCCAAATGAAAGGATGTTACTTTTCAGGGCAACCATATGGTGCACATCTCTTGCAATCCTTCATCAAGTCTAGGACTTGAGTGGTTCTCGGTCTCTGCTAGCCTTGCAAAGAGCTTGTGTGTATCTGCATAATCATTTGCCTCTTATTATGACAACATATCATATTTTCTCTTTTTCCCTTCTATATAATCATATTAGTATTCCCTGAGGAAAGGGAATACATTCCCCTCAAGCTATAACTTGGAACATAATTGATCCAGATTATTTTCGACACGAAATGAGATTGGATATATAATAAATAAATGCATAGAGATATCACAGATATTCAATAATATAACATAAATGCATCAAAGATGCAACCATAAACACATATATACAGTAATACACGATTTCTATTAATGAAAGAAGTGTACAGAGACTATAAAAATACAGAGTGAAAGACTCGCTAGAATGGTGACAGCTTATCTCTGAGAAGAGATGTGATGGCTACTCGCATTTGCAAGAAGATGATTACAATGAGGCTCTGAAGTCCTTTTTACAATAAACCGGAATTCCAAAAACCTTATACATCCAAAAACCTAACCCTAGGAGATCAAGTGCCAAAAGTCATGTGGGCCCCGTTTGGGTAAGTTGGTGCATCAACTTCCAGGGGTCGTAACTTTTTCATACGATCCTCGTTTTAGGCGTATGATAGCTCGTTGTAAAGGTATCGTCGAGGAGATTCATTTCAGGGGCCCAATAATGCCTTTGGGTATCATTGAGAACCTCTATCTTGAAAAACCTTCATTTAGGCCCTCAAAATGGCCCTGGAAGTTAAAACCTGCTAAAAATAGTAAATTGCCAAAATTGCCAGAAAACTGTTTTGAGCCATTTGGAAAAGGTGTGTGGCCATCGATATCCACCTGGATCAATAACTTTCATGAATATTCATAATGGATTCAGCCATGCATCCATATTATTGGTTTAATCTAGACAAGAGTGAATCTTTCTTTATATTTCCCTCATCAGGGCAACCATATGGTGCCACTGCCTACAACTATACTCTTTCATCGTACACGTGCATAATTTGCACATTTAATATCATTCATACTTAACTGGTATCGATATAAGGTTTCATATTAAGAATCTTCACAATGCATTAAACCCACTCACTCAAGCATAATTAAACACAACTGAGTATTCATCATGCTAGCTTATTGCTTACATATTTTCTTGGTCATTCACACACATGGACATATCCGGCTCCTATATCCTTTTTCCAAAGATCTTCCAAGAATCCTTATGATCATGTATACACATTTGTGTATATGTAGGTTCATCTATTTCACCTTTTTACCTAATTCCTTCACTTGATAGTTTAATTTCATCATTAGTGTCCTTTAGTTTGAGATTTCAGTCACTTACAAGACTAATATCACAGTCATACCTTGTTTTGATGTTGCCTTCTCTCATGGCTATAACCAACCAGGGTCACTTTCCTCTTTATGCAACGTCTTAGCAAGAAAACCTCCTTTCCTTAGTGTCCATAGGGTCTTATCCATCTCACTTTTCTCTGGTCATGAGAAGTTGTATACTCCAATTTTAATATAAAGAAATAACTATAAATATCAAGGATCCTACCCGATCCTATCTAATTCCTTTAAGCCCACAAAGGTATTAACCATTATGAAATCCACCATCATTAGTTCCTGAAGTTCCAACTTCCCATGCTTAGAAGCAGTGTTACGAACACCAAGTCATCCATCCTTCATCTTCAACTGTCCTTGACAGAACCCTGCCACCTTCAAATATCCATATTCAAGTCTTATTATAAATGTTAATTAGTATATCCCTACTCAGATAAGATTAGTTATCAATTTGACAAAGGGATAAATAAATTCTCCTGCTGAAATTCAAAAAGAATTCCCAAAATCATAGGTTCAATCTGCAGTCCTTCTCCTCGAGTAAATGCAGATAACAATATCTCCTTACATGAATTGTACATGATCCCAAATAGGCCAAGTGTTGTAACCTAGCTCTGATACAATTTTGTAACACACCCATGACGAGGCATAATTTTTTTTTATTTCCTTAAAGGACAGGAACTCCATTCTTGGTTCCTAATTTAGAAGGTCAAGGAACCAGTCTGACCTCCTTGTTAAGGATCATTCTTAACTCTGTTGAGATGGAGTATATCTTTGATTCCATGTTGGAATATTATGAATGGATCCACAGGTCCTTCCTCGAAACTCACCCTGCACGACTAAACAACAAGCGCGAACCTCGCCTCCACATGACCACGGGCTGTGACCACACGCCTATGAAAAAGGTGCATCACGATTTCGTGTGTTAGGTATTCTACATGTGAGTCAAACTTGACTGCCAACTTCTGAAACTCTGAAAAGAGCTTCACCTACGTCATATCAATGATCCACGATCTCCGTGATCTGATGGACCAAATCTCCCTTTTTCTTATCGGCACTTCGTGTTTCGTGAAGTTGAAAGTATTCTCTCCTTAGATATTCCAATCCCCAATATTTTGATATCTACTCTGCAGCAGATCAACGATCCATACTCCTCCTCTTGATCAATGTTCTATATCCTCCTTTCATGAATCATAATTTCACGACTTGCGATCTCCCAGTCACAACTTCCTTCACATCCTTTACTTCTGAAATGCCAATATTTAGGGGCTCCCAAATCTGATGGTTCGTGCTCCTCTGGATCTAACAGTCTAGATCTCATCGCAATTTTGCGTATCATGAATTTGAAAGAAGTTTCACCTTTGTTGTCCCAATTCCAGAAATGCCAAAACTCTTCCTCGACAATCAACGGTCCAGATCTCTCCTCAATCAATGAATGTGATATTTTTACGAGTTTTCACTTCGCAAACTCTACTGACTCTGCTCTTTGAATTCTTCACTTTGAGAGTCAATGAAACAATGACCCTTTTCCATGTGCCCTCCTTGAAAATGGATGGTCCTGATGATTTCAGAACTTGTCTCGTGCATCTTCCTTTGGATCCAATGACTATTGGTCCACACGCCAGATCCAACAACTTAGATCTATTTCTTCGTGCGCACTCCTGTGTGCCTAGAGATGAATTTCAATGGTCCATATCTTCCCACTGCAACTTATCTAATGACTGTTGTGCTCCTCCTCTTGATCTTTTGCACCTTTCTTCCCAGACTTGAAAGATTTCGATGCTTCAAAGGCCTCGACCTTTGCTTCCTCTGTGAGCCCTGTGACCTTGAGTCTCACCTGCATTCTGGAAATGCTATCCCTCTTGAGATTTTGAATATTTACTCAGTTCTAAAAGAAATTGATCCTCTACTTCCTTAGAAGACTTTTGGTGGCCCTCTTGGCACACTTTGTGCTTAGCTCTTCTGAGCTTGGTTCTTAGGGGATTTCGAGTTTCCACATACTCTTGCAGTAATCGTCTTGTGTCAAATCAATGATATATGACCTTCCTTGATCCAACGATCCACATGACATTGCAACTTCAAGTTTAAGAAGTTTTAGTCATACCAACATGCAAAAATCCCAATCTGTGAATCCCCAATATCACCAATATGATGGTCAAGGATGGTCCCGATAGATTCTTAGATCTACAATCCAGGTCATTTCACAACACCGAACATCGAAGGTTTTGGCCAGTCCAACTCACAATTTTCCTAAAGCGCAAATCTCCAATATTGTAGATCATACGGTCAAGAAGGACCCTGAAGGATCCAGAGACCCATGGTCCAGATCCTTTCGCAACTTCGAACGTTAGAGGTTTTACCTCCCTTATGACAGATTCACTCAATTCACTAAACTTGTGAAGACTGAAGGAGTCGAGGCATTAACGCCTGTGCTCCTTCTTCAAAAATAAAAGTCGTGACAGACCTTGGAACCTCCCGAATGGATTTCATCCATTCATCTTCCAAATGAAAGGATGTTCCTTTTCGATACTTAAAACTCGCTATCATTTCTGAGCTTCATCAGTTATGAAGGACTTAAGAGAGTTGCGCTCTTTCTCTTGAAATTAATCACTTATAAGGGTCTTTTGCACATCTCTTGTGCTCCTTCATTAAGTCTAGGACTTGAGTGGTTCTCGGTCTCTGCTAGCCTCGCAGAAATCCTGTGCGTATATGCACTACCTCTCCTGAGCTTAACCCACTACATCCTCCAAGGGAATTAGAACAATAGGAGTTTTGCATGCGTACATGAAACTATACCTAAGGTCGACGAACTCAAAGTTCGTGGTTCTGGCTTAAGCCACCACGAAACGTAAGAATTTATGAGAACAAGCCATGCCCAAACCATATAATTTATTACTTGCCTAATTACAAAACCAAGAATAAATAGAAGGGATATAGTATATCCATTAAGAAATCATGCACATTTCTGAAAACAATCACAGTATATCCAATTTCAATACATAGTTACAGCTCAATTACACAGGGTAGGAGAATACTTATCTATTACAGGTTGCCGCCAACTAATTGACTGTGGGTGTTCATCCTTCCACCCTACCATAGGCTCAGAGGCACTCACTCTTAACACTCTGGCCACCCCCATTCCAAGCCATGATATCACCAGGGAACTCTTGCAGTTCTCAAGGATTCTTTCTTTGTTCAGCTTCCACTCGAGTTCTGTTCTCTGCAACTTTCAGAGATTTCTCTCTATTATGGCCTCAAGGAGGTTTATCAGATGCTCACTTAGCATCAATCTCATGACCTTCTATTCATTATCCCCTAGAGATCTCCACGCATCTCCCTTATGATATTTTTCTCCCGTCTTCTCTCTTGCTGGCCTCTTCTCTTCTCGTTCTCATGTGTATATATCTTACCTTCCTTCTATTCGAAGGAAGCTTGGGTTTCCTTGGTTTTCCAGACCCTACAGTACTTTATGTTGATGTTCTACAGTTAGACCATACTCCCATTCATGGGGGTGGTTGATAATTCAACCACTGGTCCTTTCTTCATTAACTGATTTCTCTCCTTGGAATTCGAAGGAGGTTTATCATCCACATCAAGGGAAATTTGGGGTTAATTTGATATAATGAACCCTCTCATATAGTTTTCAAATTCTTTCTCTAGTGATATCATGGCTAGTACTTTCAAGGCTTCACCCCCATAGTTAGTTATTGGCAACTCAAACAATAATACATTTATATTGTCCACATGCCTTAGCATGGAAATTCCTATTTTATGATTAATTACAAATTGGGGAAAATAAGGTGTTACAGACATGGAAATATAAAGAAAGTAATATCTACTATAGTCTAGAGGCTTTAATAGAGGCATTGATACTAAGTATTTCTCCAGAGCATCGAAGGATTCCTAGTCTCTCTCATCCCATATAAAAGGAGTGTCCTTCTTCAAGATACGCATGAAACCCTTAGTAATATTGGCATAGTTTACTATAAACCGAAGTAAAAAATTATATTTCCCCTATAAACCTTAAAGATGATGAATAGTGTGTCGGGTAAGAAATCAATGTATTTCCTCAACCTTTTATGGATCCACCATGATCCCAGTCTCAGAGACTAAGAATCCTAGAAGATGACCTGACCTAATGCAAAAGATTCATTTATGAGGGTTCAAATAGATGTTGTAATAGCAATATCTTTCAAAAACTAGTTGAAGGTGGGTAGAGTGATCCAGTCTCTTGCGGGAATGAGCAGTGAGATCATCGATATAGGATTTGAATATATTCTTGATATCGTGAAACATGAAGGTCATATCTTATTGGAACGTTTCTCCAAAAGTTTTAAGGATGAAAGGCATTTTACGGTATGCGAAAGTACCCCAAGGACAAATAAATTCCGTCTTATGTTGATCCCCAGGATTAATCTGAATTTGGTTGTATCTTGAAAATCCATCCATAAAAGAAAAAACCTTGCTTCTTGCACACTCATCAAGAATTTGATCAATGAAGGGTGTCGGGAAGTTGTCTTTAGGACATGCCTTATTCAGGTCTTGAAAATCCATGCATACATGGATGGTTCATTGCTTCTTATTCATAGGAACATGATTGGATACCCATTTAGTCAAGGGAACCGAGTAGATAAATCCAACATTAAGAAGTTTTTCCACCTTTTTCTTAATAGCAGGGGCGTTCCTAGGATTGACAACTCTAAGTCATTTTCGAACAGGTTTGGCATCTAGGTAGGTTTTAATTTCATGTTCGAAAATTTGAGGGTCGATTCCTGGCCTCTCTTCCAATGACCAAGTGAATACATCAGAGAATTATTTGAAGAGCTCGATGTAGATCATAATTTATTCCGACAAACAATCCGCACTGATGTATACATTTTCAACCTTACCAGGAATATGAGAGATATCGGTCATGACGGTAGGATAGATATTCTCCATGTTTCCCTTGGCATAAATTCCATGTCTATCAAGTTGAACTAAGGCGTGACCGACTATCTTTCTCAAAGTAGATCTAAAATCTTCTTGTTCAATTCTAGCAATTTCTGGGAGGAAATAAGAGCAATGGTGCATATCATCCCATGGCCTGTCAGAACCATTCATTGCCTCAACTATTTCTTCATATGAGGGTAAAGTATCATTGAGGTACTCATGTGAGAAAGACGATGAAGTGGCCCATACAGGATTACGAATAGGATCCTCCTCATCTGTCTATGAGGTGACATTATATGGGTCATAAAAAGAGTCAAGAACAACTTGATATGTTATCTCTACTACCGACAGTGGCATAGCCATTCCAGTATGTCACTGACCTTCACAAGATGCAGTCGAGGAAGGTAGGGTCCAAGGATCTTTAAAATAAGAAGTGAGGAAAGGAATATAACTCATTGACGAAGTAGACCTATTGGACATGGCATAGATATGATGAATTGATGCCATGAAATAAAAGGTACCCATAAGGGATGAATACATTCTGACACCAATATTCTCAGTTTCCAACTAAGAATTGTCGATCATGGGGATCGATGGTCCAATTGATGCATTGAGGCTAGCATATGCAAAGGAGAACTGGTCGATCGTCATGATATTCCCATCGTGAGGAAAGCATAGAATATGAAAGATGGACTATATGAATGCAACTATAGCATAAGTCCTGTTACATCCTAGTAACAAGGTATAGTCAAGGGGTGCATCAACCACCTCGACATCCATCTCCACTGTCTTCCCACCTAACTGGACCGACAAGGTAGGAATAATATCATGGGGATGGAAAGAATGACTGTCAAATGTGGTCAACATGTTCAAATATTGAGAGAGGGTTGGATAGACAATGGATTTCTAATAGGTTAAGGACATGATGCATGTTGTAGCACCTTCATTAATGGCAATACGTTTGATGGTATACTTCGAGTAATCCACGTGGATTTGGAATTCCACATGGTAAGTCAAGTGAGGATTCACATCCATGACATAAAACTTGATAAATTTAGAGCCACAAGGATTTAGATCTCCTAATGCATATAACAAGGAATTCCTCTGTGAAGGACACATCTGGAGTACCTCCATATCCAACATCACACAAGGGGTTTGACCGAGATCCTTAACAATAGAGTAATTTTGGGCGGCTCTAGGATTACGGTTTTGGGTAGAGAGCTTGAGAAATCCTTTCGGAATATGAGGTAGAGGCTCTGGATTTTTGATCTGTAAAGGTGCCTCTAGAGGAGGGAGAGACTCTAGACCAGGTATAGTCTATGAAGAACTATAACCTTGAGACCGAGTGGCTACATTAACGTAATACTTGACAATAATAATGCATAGATGGTTACCATCTTGCGCCAATGGGTTTTGACTTCCACTCATCGCATTTATGGAATTCGAGGAGCTTGAGTCCATGTGCTTATTATGTGGAAAAGGATTAGTTAGCACAATAGGCAGTAGAGATAAAATTCTCGCAGCTTCCGCAAGTTTGGGGCACAAGTGGGTAAGGTGATCATCTGTACAAAGATGCAGGGAAACTTCACATTTCGCCTTTGTTTCTTTCCCTAACCAACATTATTATTCACGACTTCTCGTATTACCATTGTCCTTGGGTTTTATTATACTTCTCATTATTACCATTGTCCTTGGGTTTATTATTATTATTCCTCCCATCCTTACAATTTTTACCACGTCCTTTATTTGTATTCCCTCCTAGTTGTTGGTTACCATTCGGGTTGGTCGATGATTGTACATAATGTACATCTGCCGACTGAGTGGGAGTGGAGGACACATACAAACCTTTCCCTCCTACATACTGGTTTAGAGACAACTCTTTCAATCAAATTTTCATAAAGTATGTAGATTTCACATTTGCAGAGCCTACAATACCATCAGTGTGAGGCCCATGATTTTGTCTAGGTTCATATCTTGACCTTAGTGCGTTCAAAAGAATTTTGTATGACATCCCAGACTGAGAATATATAAGATCTAATTATTGGGCCTTTAAAATTGCTTCTTCCTCAGATGTAACTCCGAATGTCAAAATATCCTTTGAAATATAAGGTTGTAGAGACTTAAGGAACCATTCCAAAAGGAACTGTGGAGGTATGTAGGCCTTGATCAACCTATTCCATTTGTGCCACTCTTGGATGTGATCTGAGATGTGGGTGGCTTTGTCCTGGAGAAAGGCCAAAATAAGTTCTATGTCAGCATCGTAACGAACCGACAATTGGAAGTGGTTGAGGAAGACTAAAACCATCTGATTAAAAGTTTCGTACATCCCCCTTGGTAGATTTATGTACCATTTTGATGCAACCCCCGTGAGAGTGCGTTGAAATAATATTAAATAAATAGAATCGTTGTTAAAGGAATTAGAAGAACACCAAAGATGAAAAGTAGTGATGTGATCACCAGGATCCTCACCATTCTTTCCTTCGAATTTCAGAATATCCAAAGGAATATCAGTGGGGATGGGGGGCCATTTCGGGTCATGATGCACAGGGTCATTCATTAATCTAGAAAATTCTGATAGATTGAGCGTGGCCAGAAAAGGGAGACAGGGTTGCAACATCTAGCTCCAAGCTCCCAAGAAAGATTGTTGTTGGGGAATCATAGCCAATACAGGATTCTGGTATGCACGTCCGAGATTGTAAAACCTGCCTATGAACTGATTCATAAGGGGTTGGTTGGGAACCATTCCAGTAGGAATGTTATGATGAGGATTGTAAATATTTCCCCTAGCCGAAATAGCTCCAGGTTGGAGGTTTCCCAAAGTGTTAAATTGACTTCCTCTGGGTGTGAATCTGGAGGATAGAGGTGGATTCGTCACGCTAAACGTGTTGGTCAGAATCAGCGTGGTGGAGGTAGGTGTAAAGGATGGAACATAAGAAACAATTTTTCTGCCAAGTTGACCACTCCATCCAGGAGCATTACTACTAGGATTAGACTATAGGTGAAAAGGAGGCAGGATTTGAATCATAGGAGTTGTTTGAGGGATATGAGCACCACAAAATGAGAATGGGATATGCGGAGGAGCCACACCTTCAAGTCCAATACTAGTATTTGGTTTAGATGTTGGAATGGAGGATGAAAATTGTGATGTGAAATTCGGCATACCATAAGAAAAATGGCCAGAGGCCATAGAGATGGACTGAGTATTGTATCCATGTGTTGGGGCTTAGAAATTTCATATTTTCATCCACCTTTCCCTTCATCATTCTTCACATTTCATCGCTCCATTAACCTTTCATGATATCAATTTCATAAATATATTTGGGTTTCACCTTATTATTTTCTACTTTATTCATTTTAGTATTAAAAGGGAATTTGTGATTAAATATTAGAAAATCGACATGTTTTCATAAATATCTCAAAAATGTGTGAGCTTTGTAATGTGTAGGAATATGTGAAGAATTAATACAAAAGGACTTCTTGAATACTTCCTCCACCATTTCAATATGTGAGGAGATGTTTCAAGCCTATTTCAAGGAGAAGATCATGGGGAATGGATAACATATCTTATCCAATATATATGAGAGATATGTGTGAAGATTTGAAGGGATTTTATTTTGTAATAATGGGAAATTGGTTGAGAGAAAAGTGGATCTATAATTATGAGATGGTTATCTTATCTTCAAGGCTCTCATGTATAAAAGAGAGTGCTCTCTCTTCATGAGGGGGTAGTCATTGAATATTCATTTAGTAGTAGTCATTAGTATTCGAGTAGAAGTCTGGAATGAATCTTAGTATGTAGAGTTTGGGTTTTGTAATATTGGAGAAAGGGTTTCTTAGTTTGATTCATGTTTTCATTATTGTTTCATGATTTTTCATTTGATTCTTGTAATGTAATTTGAGATTTCTTTATTGTTAGTGTGAGCTCACATGTGACATTTTGTTTCTCTTCACATGTTGTTTATCCTTTGACACAATTTTCCATTCCTAGATTAATTTCATTTACACAATTTCATTTCAGTCGTGTGTTGTAGCAATTCAATTCCAGGTAGTGTGTTTCAACTTCTTGCATTAGATTAATGATTCAATTTCAGCTGTAGCTTTACCATTAGATTAGGTTAAATTAGCTTCAATCATACATATACTTTGCATGTGCTTCGTAAGTTTACGAACCTCAGATTGACAAATTAAATAGTTGGGAAAGTACTACAACTCAATTAATACAACATTAGTTCGGCCCAATGTAACGACTATTGTTCCCTTGTTACGATTGATGTTCCCTTTGTAGGTAGTGTTGTTCATTTGAACGGAACAATTGTTGTTCCTTTGAACGGAACAATTGTTGTTCCTTTTACGATTGTTGTTCCCTTTACAGGTTTTTCATCTCTAGAGGATGAGGTATTGAAAACTAAAGGTAATAACCTACGTAGGAAACAAGTAAAATTCTTGTGCCAATGCCTACCTTGAACTTATGCATAGAGGTTGTTTTTAGGACATCTTTAGAGCCCACCATTTTGGCGTCGTTGTTGAGGAAGCACAATGGATTGAGGTATCATTTTCCTTTTTCATTTCAATTCATGCAAGTGTGATCTAAATGTGTTGGTAAGGGGTCATAGAAGATACTTGAGTGGAGAATCCTCATGTTCTCCCTACCAACTATGTAAGTGTGAATTTTAATTTCTGCAAAGAGTGTTTCAATTCCTGCAAATTTCAATTTATGCAAGAGTGTTTAATTTATGCAAGTGTGATCTACATGTCTTGGTAAGAGGGTCATAGAAACTACTTGATTGGAGACTCCTCATGTCCCTTCCAACTACTAAGAGCATTTGATTTCTGCAACTGTGAAGACTAATTGTTTTATGTTTTAATAAGAGTGCTTTTACTTAAGTTTTTTTTATTTAGATTTTAGTTTTGGGTGTTGTAAGAATATCTTTAACAAGATGGTTTAACAATGAATTTAATCTTGGAACAACTCACTCAGATCCTTGCAAAGGTTGGGATCTCCTCTTCTCACAAAGAGGAGATCTTAACAACAGTCGAAGGCTTAATTACTCCTCCAGCAATGAACGAGGCATCAACATTTGAGGGATCCTACACATTTGATGAAGAACAATTATGCAAGCAAGAGGTCAAGGAGGACAAAAAGGAGTTGCAGCATGATCTGAAGGAGGGAATTTGTGCCTACAAAATCCTTATCGAACGATGGTTTCAAGCGAGTACGAGGTTAGATTCATTTAGTTTTTCTTTTTCTTTTTTTAATTTACTGTTTCAACAAATAATTTCGCACGTTCATACATATTTCTGATTCTCATTTTTGAAATTAAAAGATAACATATTATTATTTCTGTTACGTGCATGGCTACACTGGAAGTTTGACTACACGTAACTAATCTCTAATTTTTAATTAGCATAGAGTAGGTAGGGTAAACGAATAAAACCATTCTTTTGTTTTCTAGTTCTTGTTTTTGTTTCGAATAAGTATGCTCTCTTCATGCACCTTGTTGCGATATGGAAGATCATAAAGTAGAGATCAAAGGAATGACTATGAGATGTTTTGAGGAATGTTTTGGTATTGTTGAAGATCTGAACAAAATGTTTAAATCAATTTTTGTCTTCAATTTTCAAAATCAATTTGTCTCCATTTGCTAAAGAATTTTATTCAATTTGATTTGTCTCAAATACTAATAAAGTTTCTAGTTTTATTTTATATATATATATACAAAATGCAAAAATTGAACTGAAGATATATCACAAACTGGGATCTGGGTTCTTATGATTTTTGGACAGGAAGTGCATTATGTTATGATAAAAAAATCCAGTAAATTTCAGGCCAACTTAGTACACAGTTTTCGAGAAAATCAATACAGTCACCTTCATCCATTTTTCATTTTTCTCAAAAACCATGATGTGGGTATTGCTGATTTGTGGTGTGTAGAAGAATTTGGACCATAGGAACCTACCTGCAAAATTTCAGCTCAACCCAATTCACTGTTTGTGATAAAATCATATTTTATGTTCGCTGTTACACCCTGCAAATACACCCCTATAACAACCTGCAACAAAAACAATAATAAGAATTAAAAAAAAAAATCGAATACAATATCACAGTAATAGAACTTGACGTAATGATTAGGAGATCCGATTTTATGGGCAAAGGTTCTGGGGTCAAATCCCATCCACGCCATTCTTTATGCCATATTTTCAACGATTTAATGCACTTTCTACGGACAATCTGACAGTTTTTTGAACACGAGAAACTTCACCAAGATTTGGCAATGATCTGTTAGTTATGTGTTTTTGTTGAAACTCAACTATTTTTGGAGTCGCCCTTGGTTTTAGCATCCTTGAGAAAAAAAATTATACGCCTATAATGTTGATTGCATGCGAGAAGGACAATTTTAATTTTGGGTGCTTTGTTTTCCATTTTTCCGTTAGTATCATTTCTATTTTTATTTTTGCATTTTCCTTTGATATGTAAAACAAAAACAAAATAAAAACTATAAAACCATAAAAAAAAATTCATTGTTTTATTGAGAAAAACAATAAATAAATAAGTAAGACCACACAAAGAAAAAATCATTATGAAAATGAAAAATGTATGGATAAAGAAGTTCTTGTTATTTGTTTTAGTTCTGGCTTTACTTCGTGTTGTATGTAGTTGAACAAGTAGTGGTATCTACTCAGATCGTGATGATAAACGTGTTTCCATAAACTATTGAAGTGCAAGCGTCCACAAAGAGCACATTTGGATCCCTGTACAATTGCATACAAGCAATATTGCCAATTAAAAAAAAATTGAAAAAAAATTATAAAAATCAAACATTCTAAAAATCAAAATTGCAAATGGATCTCAAACATTTCCTAAAAACAATAATCTCCAAACATGTTTTTTTTATGCCTTATGATGATTTGTTTTTCTTAAGTCACTTCAAGAAACAATCAATGATGAAATAAGCACACGACAACAACAGGTACAAAAACACATTTTATCTCTCTTTTTTCGTTGCATTCATACTTAATCTCACATTTTATGTTTTATGATGATATCACAAGTTTGATTGCAGGAATTAAAACGCTCGCATTCCATGCCATAGTGATTTTCAAGAATCACAATTTTTTTTTCGAAAAACATGCTTGTTGCAAGCTTGAAGGACTTGATTCTCATTATACACATCATGATGATTGTTGTTACACAAACCCATCCATACAACCATTTTTCATCATGAATTATTTCCTCGTCTTTATCCTTCGAAGAACATTTTTCATCCTGGTGTTGAAGCCCATCTTCCATTGCCTTATCTATCATGGATTCACACACTCTTATCTTTATGAGTCGCATACATCTGTTGATCTTTTTCAGTTCATTTTTCCTTGTCAATAAAATCATTGACTACACTGTCTTTCCATAAACATTGTTTCTATTGAGATATTTCCTATAGTCCTACCAATTTGTTTTGTGAAAACTTGTGTTGACTGATGTGGGATTCCTTAAGGCCCACCTTTCAACAAGTCTTGCCCCATCGACCTCAACACCTTATCTAGGATATAGAATAGATTCTAGTTTGAGTACCTAGAGGCTTGCATGTCTTAATGGAAAGTTCTCTCGCTGACAGTCATGGGAATACATCAATGTCCCTTGATTATCAGATCTTGCAAGTGTCTTGACATCATCTCATTCATTCGCACTTCGTAAGATGTACTCGAGTACCTTGGCACTCATTGATATCAATGGTGATTTTTCCTCGCATTGGTTAAATACATGCATCAATGTACGGTAATCCAATGACTTCTCTTCATGCTTGACATCGACACATTCAGTTGCATGACTAGAATTGTACCATCGGGTGAATACTGTACACTTTTTCATGACTCCATCAACAATTGCAGCAATATTTTTCAACTATATGAGAGTAACATAGTTCCACTTTCATTGATCCAGGTGGATATTAGTGGCCACCCACCTTTTCCAACTAGCTCAAAACAGTTTTCTAGCAATTTTGGCAATTTACTATTTTTAGCAGGTTTAAACTTCCGGGGCCATTTTGAGGGCCCAAATGAAGGTTTTTAAAGATATATGTTCTCAATGATATCTAAAGGATTTATTGGTCCCTCAAAATTAATCTCCTCGATGACACCTTTCCAACGAGCTATCACACACCTAAAACGAAGATCGTATGCAAAAGTTACGACCCCGGGAAGTTGATGTACTCACTTACCCAAACAGGGCCCACATGACTTTTGGCGCTTCATCTCCTAGGGTTAGGTTTTTGGATGTATA
>SNQJ01S0039795.1:8966-36636 GCA_010110895.2 Picea sitchensis
TATTGTGTAATATAAATTGCATAATGACTCACTCATGCAATCCATGTGTTTTTTTGAAAGTAATATTCCAAATTATTCTTTGTGTATATTGTCATATTGGTATCCTTACTTCTAATCCAACTTCATGATAAGACATGCTTACACTATTTGGTTGATTAGTGCCTTGATTATTTGTAGGGGATATATATATTACAATATATTACAATATTACAATGTAATAGTAATGCCATATTACAATGTAATATGGCATTACCATATTACATTGTAATATGCCATACAATATGGTATACCATATTTCATGTAATTTTTTTTTTAAAACCTAAAGTCATCGTCGCAATATCGACGCAAGTTCATCGGAAAAATTTTACTATTTTACCACAACCGTCGCTATAGCGATGAAACTTCGTTGCAATTTGCCACGAATATTCATTGCATATACAACATGTGCATCGTAATTTTGGTTTGGAGATATTTCACTCGTCGATATTACCATGGATTTTTGTCGCAAGTTGCGACAAACTTTCGTCGCACATTCAGTAGCTGCGTCGTAAGTTATTAGCTTGGCATAACTTTTCGTCCCAATTGTGATGAAGTTTCATCGTATTTGCCACATTTCTTCGTTGTTATTGTGATGATTGTTCTTTGTAATTGCGATGATGCATAGGGATAACCGATATTGAAGGTGGTGACACGTGGAGAGATAATTTTGTCGATGTTTCCACGCACACTTGGATCGTGGATATAATGACGAAATTATTCTGACAAAAAAAAATATTGGCTTTCGTGGAAATTGCGATGGATAATTGTGACAATATCAACGAAAAACCGTCGCAAATTTGGTCATATGTACTAGTGATAGCAACTGGACTTGAGGTGTAAAAATCACCCAAGCTGCGGAAGCAAGCCTCCAAGTGTGCCGGCTAGCGGCATCCACGAACCCAACGAACACCTCTGATTCACTTGAGATCTACCACAGTGAAAAAGATGACATCAAAAATGACACGTCCATAAAACCAAAAGACGAAAACTAAAAAAGAGAAAAGTACAAGAACTATACATATGTTACAAGAAGTCACCCAAGGTGACCCACCTATAAGTAATACTTCTTGAGGTAAAGCTCATTTCTAGGCTCCACCAAAGAATTTCCTTCAATGTAAACTAGATGATAAGCGCCCTTATTTAGAACCTCCTTCACGATGAAAGGTCCAAACCACATGGATTTGAACTTGCCTGCCCCCAGGAGATCCTTATCTTGGTCATAGACTAGGAAAAGGTTGCCTTCAGAGAAAATATGAGGACAAACAGACCAATCATACTAACACTTGAATCATTGTTTGTGAGCCTTGTTAGAGAAGGTTGCATCTCGACACTTCTCATCGATCTGCTCAAGATATAATAAACACTCTTCAAGCGGTGAAGTATCTGGCAATAACTATACTACCAACTTTAGAGATGAGATTTGGAACTCTATAGGCAAGACTACTTCCAGCCTGTAAACGAGTTTAAAAGGTGAGAAACTAGTTGTAGTCTTAACAGATGTTCGGTAGTCCCATAATGTCAAGTACAACATCAAATTCCAATTTGACTTGGTCGAATTGATCGTTCACTGAAAAATAGTCTTGAGAGACTTATTCACAGCTTCCACTTGACCATTCGCTTGTGAGTAGTAGGGTGTTGAATTTTCTTACCTCAACCCAAGACTTGACGTTAACTCTGTCATCATTTTGTTCTGAAAGTGACTGCCATGGTCAGTGACAATATCTCTCGGGACGCCGAACCTAGCTATCATCTGGTTAAACAAAAAGAGAGTTGTGGTCTCGCCATCATCTTTAAACGTTGGCATAGCCTTGATCCACTTCATGAAGTAGTCTACTGCTGCAATGATATAATTGTGCCCCCTTGCTAAAGGAGGGTTGCATGTAGTGAAATGAATCCCCCACTTGGTGAAGGGACCAAATATGATGAAGAGAAACATGGGAGCGGGGTGTGCCCTCATATTTCAATAGAAGATCTGACATAGGTGACACTTCTTGACTAATTCAACACAATCTTTGATTAATATCAACCAAAAGTAATCGTCTCATAGAATCTTTTGGGTTGTTTCCAACCCAGACAGATGACTGCCACATGCTCCAGTGTGGAAATCATTAAGCACTATTTCTTCTTCTTCATGAGTGAGGCACCGATGAAGGATACAATCTACACCTCGATGATACAGAGTGTCCTCGAGTATGAGATAGTTCTTGGCTTGATGGCGTATATGATGACACTCATCATGAGAAGTAGTGGTGGGGCACTTCAAATTCTAGAGATAGACTAGTATATCTCCATACCATGGGTCCGAAGACGTGATCAAAAACATGTCTCCTTTAATAGGTGACTCTTTAGGAATAACATCACCTGACTTGACCGGAAGTTCTGATATGAGTTCCGCAAGACTAGTGACTTTTTGGATTTCTCCGAAACAAAATATAAGTCAAATTCCTGGAGAATAAATATCCATCTACTGATCTTTCCACCGATTACACGTTGTGTCTACACATATTGAAATAGATTCACAATGACAATGACGGTGGTCTTACAAAACAAGATGTTATGACGAAACTGTTGGACATCATGAACTGCTGCCAATGTGAGTTTTTCAATGTGGGATTAATTGAGTTCTGGTCCAACCAAACCTCAACTCAGGTAATAAATCATGTATTTTGAGAGAAAATCATCCTCCTAAACCAAGACCATATTGATGTTTGACTCCACAATGGCCAAGTACAATAAGAAATCTTTATTATAATTGGGTGGCCGAAGGAGAGGGGTAGATATGAGGGTGCTTTTCAACGTGTTGAAAGAGCATTGAGTGGCTTCATCCCAATGAAACAGAATGTCCTTATTTAGTAGATGCATGAAACCCTTTTTGATCTTGGCATAGTTTGTGATGAAACACCGTAAAAAGTTCACCTTTCCTTGTAGACTCTGAAGTTGAATGATTGTGTGTGGGGGACGCAACTAAACTATTGCCTCAACCTTGAGAGGATTGACCATGATCCCTGTTGTCAAAAATATGAAACCTAGAAGACGACTCGACATCACGCAAAAACTGCATTTGTTTAGATTCAAGCGGATCCGGTAGTAGCGACATCGCTCAAAGATAAGTCAGAGGTGTGCGGGATGATCATCTCTCTTACGAGATGGTGATGCTAAATTGTCAAGATAAGCCTTGACTATGTGTTTGAGATCATGGAAAGAAAAGGACATGGCCCACTGAAAAGTAGCTCTAGCATTTTTCAGACCAAAAGGTATCTTCCTGTAAGTTAATGTACCCCATGGACAAATGAAAGCGGTTTTGTGTTTGTCTTCAATTTTGATCTATATCTGATTGTATCCTGAAAAACCATCCATGAAATAAAAAGCCTCGCAACATGCGCATTCATCGACTATCTGGTCAATAAATGGCATAGGGAAATTATCCTTTGGATAGGCCTTGTTCAAATCATGGAAATCCATACATACGTGAATCGTACCCTATTTTTTATCTACCAGAATGAAATTTGACACCCATTGAGTCAATTGGATGAGGTAGATGAAACCATCTTTGAGCAGTTTCTCTACTTCAGCCTTAATAGTTGTTACCTTCCTAGGATTGAATGGACGAAGTTTCTGCTGGAATGGCTTGGACTCAGGATAAGTCATGATTTCATGTTTGAAGATTCTTGGATCTATGCCTAGCATTTCCTCATAAGACTAGGCAAACACATCGTGGAATTCTTTAAATAAATCTGTGTGGGTTTGAATCTCCTCGAGGGAGTAGTCTTCTCCGATGAATATATTCTCCATGATGCCAAGGGTTATGGAGATATCAATAGGTATCATTTCAGTGATCGTTTCCATATTTCCTTCAGCATAAACTACATGCATAGCCAAAGGATTGATAGGACAAGACCTATCTCCAGTCATAGTCAAGGTGAATTCTCCCGCTTTAATTATTCTTAACTTTGGGAGGAAATAAGATTTGTGATGAAGATCATCCCAGGGTCTGTCTGGACTAGTGATTGCCTCAATAATCACCTCATCTGAGGGAAATACTAAGTCTAGAGAATTAGTATCAGCGAAGAAACCTTGAGCCCAAGTAGGATCTAGAATTAGATCTAACTCCTGTGCAAGAGTTGGATCAGGGTTGGCAGAATCTTGTTGGACTATAGAGTACACAACTTCTGCCATAGACAAGGGCATGGCCATGCCATGGTGCCTTGTCCCTTCCATCATGGTTGATGGGGAAGGAAGATTCCATGGATCTTCAAAGTAAGTCATACGAAATGACGAGACTTATAAAATTTCAACCCTAGCCTGGTCGGGAGATGTCGATATGTAATTGACATTTTTGGTTGGAGGAGGGTAATCAAAAGTACACATCAAAGGTGGGCACAAACCAACCCCTACGTTGACAATGTTGGGCCGAGGGTTATCAATCATAGGGACCGTGGATGACCCTGGTGAAGAGTTTGTATGGGAGAAAGACAACTGATCAATGGATATGATCTGACCTTCGTGTGGAAACAACAAGACCCAGAAAACTATTGTGACCACTGCTTGCATAACATAGGTCCAACTCCTTCCTAACAAGAGATTGTAGTCAAGAGACACATCGACCACTTCAACCTCAACGCACACGATCTTCCCCCCTAACTACACTAGGAAAGAGGGGATGATTCCATGTGGTCAGAATGAACAACCATCAAAAGCGGTAAGAAGAGTAGGTGAAAAAGACAAAATGGGTTGGCCAATGGCCTTCCAACATGCCAATGACATCACGCATGCCGAGGCACCCTCATCCATCACCATGTGAAAAATGTTCCGAGTAAAATTTTTTGTGGTATAAGCCACTACTATCTGAAATTCCACGTGGTAGGGGAGATGAGGTTTTAAGTCAGTCGTATCAAGCATGATCGCTCCCGAATTACCAGTCTCGGCAGATCCTAAGGTAGTTAACAGAGCCTTTCTCTAGGAAGGGTAGCTTTGGAGGACCTCCAAAGCGGACATTGCACAAGGGGTTTGAGACAAATCCTCCACCATAGAGTAGTTTTGGGCAGCCCTTGCATTTGGATTGTGAGAAGGAATTCGAGCATGCAGCACATCATAGGGACAAACTGCAACAAGAACTGGTAGAAATGGGGCAGTTCCTCAAGAAATTCAGGGAAGTACAGATAGCAAGCAACAGTAGGATCATAGAGTCATTAGCACCGTAGATAGAAGGAAGGGTGCAAGAGGAAGCTCGACAGTCAGAACAAGGGATATTGTAGACACACATCACATTCCATATCAACCCTAGCATGCTATGCATGGATGCCATCGTGGGGAAAACACCATTGGAAGACTTAAGACAAATCCAACTTGTGTTGATAAGGATAACATCAAGGGTACTACACAAGTTGCAGGTGAGTGTGAACCATGAAGTACAATTGTGCACATGCAAAAACTCAACCTAATTGAAGCAGTAAACAAAGAAAAGGGAGGAGATAATAGTAGTCTACAAGAAGGATAAATCTGATACCAAGGAGGAAAGGAGCGCATAAAAGGATTAGAGCATAAAGTGACAGGAACTTATGACAAGATTCCACAGGCTGCGCAAAGTGAGGTAATCACAGCAATAGAAAAGATTGATCGAATTGCGCAGGCAATTGAGTAATTCCAGAAGGAGATTGAGAATCTTTGAGATCAGCTCATACTAAACACTCCACCAGCAGTGAAGGAGTAAAGGAGGCAGGAAGAAACAATGTAGCTACAAGAGATAGAGTAGTAGGTTAGCACAACAACTAAATTGTTCAATAAAGAAATGCAACTTTGGACACAGTTGGAGGAGGATCCACAGGTCCAACAGTGGGACAAGGAAGAGGAAAGGATTAATGCAGCGATCCAAGAGTTGAAACAGAAGAAAAAGACCATATCGATCCTAGAGTGAGTCAAAGGGATGCAGGAGATGATGAAGCTGGAAGAAGAACTCATCATTGCGCAAACACTAAAACAGGAACGTTAGGCTCAAATGGATCCATTATAGGAAATGATAGTAGAAGTCCTGGCACAGGTAGAAGAAGCTAAGACACAGATAGTGCAGACTGAAGCAGAATGTGCAGGATTGACCAACAGTGAAGCTGCAATCCAGGTAGTGGACATAATCAAGGCAAAGACTACGCAGACACAGACACAAGCAACAAAGCTCAAGGAGAAGTTCCAAACGGTCACCAAGGAGATCGAGCCAACTTAGAAGGAGTAGGTGGCTCGAGATGAGCCACATGTCAGTGTTGGGGGCCTGTTGGAAGGAGGCTGAAGTGGAAAGGAAGAGTGATCATGGGAAATAAAGCCTGCACAAGGAAAAATGACAGCTGGAAGAGAAATCATGAAAAAGAAAGCGTGCAAGAGGAAAATGACAGCTGGAAGGAAGAATAGCATGCACGCATGCAGGAGGGAGGCGACAGATGGAAGGAAGCACAACATGCATGAAGGGAAGGAAGACCTAACGAAAGTAGGGTTAGGTTTTTTGTAAGGTTTTATGTAAATGGTTGAAGAGCCCTAAATGTATTAATACATATATGTAGATATCTTAGAGGGGTTAGAGATTATTATTGTTCTTGTTGGTTGTTATTTTGGATGTCAGTTTGGTTTTTGAATGATTACACTTTTGATATGTAAGGTTGATATGAACCATTTTGTAAGTTGTTGAGCTATAGGATAGAACAGGGGGAATATTTGAGGATTAGATCACAGGCTGAGGAGACTGGTGCAATCTAGTTCGCCTCATATGGATCTTATCGATCGGAGGATAATTGTAAGCATGCGACGTTGGACATGCAGAACCACCATAATAAAAAAGACAAGAGCCAAATCTTTGTGGACATAGGTCGGGGGGGTTGAACCATGGTAATATCTGTGTTTTGTGATGAATGAATGCATCTTTTTCTTATCATCAGTAGTATTATTATGTTGAATGAATGAGTTAATATATTGCATGTTTAAATATTGTTGCGATATTAAGGAATGAGTTGTTGGATTTAATGCATACTTGTGAATAATAGTAGGATACATCCTTAAGTGATAATAATTGGTTCAATGGTTAATTTCACATATCTCACACTCAATCCTAGGCTGTAAACACTTGAGTCTTACAACCTCCCATTAAAGCTATCTCGGGTGAGACTGTGCAGTGCACTTTGTGCACTGTGTTGCCTTCTGGTTCACCAGGAGGGCCGATAGTTTTAGAGGCTTTGTTAGAAACCTGAATGACATGAACCCTGGGTTGATATAAGCTCAGAGTAGAATAGAAGAAGACCGTAACCAACATTAGTCAACTACCTCAAAGAACAAATCCAAAACTGCAAAATAAGCAAAGAAAAATAATTCAATATCATTAAAGGAAATCCAGAATGGACTGTCAGACCGAGTCAAAGAAAATATGGGACATTACATGCCTACTAATGTACTATGGCTCTAGCTAGGTAATTCTTATCAAAATAAAGAAAAAAACAAAGAAATGGAGAGTTCCAATCTGTTTATAGAATAAAACAAAGAAATGAAGAAATCCAATTTGATTAAAGAACAAAACTCATAAATGGAGAAATCCAATCAGATTGGAGAACAAAATACAAATAAAGAGAATGCAAATCATAATAAAGAACAAAACATAGAAGATGACAATTCCATCAAAGAATTGATGCAAACTCCAGTCATCAATAGAGAATACTACTACATCAAGGAATTGATGAATACCTCAGTATTCACTAAATAAAAACTATTAGATTTTAAAACTGATGTTGTAGCTACATTTGAAGTCATTAGTATGGAACTGGGAAATGGTCTATATATTGAAGTTACTAAGGATGTTCTTGACCAGATTGAATACATAGTTATGTGAACTTTAGAAGAGTTGGAGAAACTTCAAAAGAAAGATATGTTGCTACTACAACAACTATATCAATCTAACAACCATGAAGATAAATAACAAAAGACTCTGCTAGAATACAAATAAGAAGAGATCAAAAGATTGAAGACTGAAGTTGCTAGTTTAACAAAAGAAATGAATAGATTGAAGACATATGAAAAATTCAAAAACTGCACAGAAGACTTAGAATACACAAAATTATTTGTCAACACTCTAAAGCCTCAACTTGAGGAAGCTAAATAAATTGAAGAAACCCTGAAGAGCTAGTTGACTAAAAAGGAAGAATTGTGCTACACGTTGGAAATGGAAGTCATCAATCTCAAAAGGATTCAACTAGAGAACAAGGAAGAAATCAAAAGATTGAAGACTAAAGTTGTTTATCTAACAAAATAAATAGAACAGTTGAAAACATATGGAAAAACCAATAATTGTAAAGAAGTCTTGGATGCTATAGAATAAATGGTCATCAATCTAAAGACTCAACTTGAAGAAGCTAAGGAAATAGAAGAAGCCTTGAAGATCCAAATGACCAAAAAGGAAGAAACATATCACATGTTGGAATTGGAAGTTATCAACCTCAAAAAAAGGAATGAAAATACACAAGCAACTGTCAAATTCCAGAACAACTCGGCTATCTTAGATAGGATATGGAACAGTCAAAGACAAACTGATGACAAAACCATTCTTGGATACAATAATAAAGAAGAACGTGACAAATGGAGCATCATTCAAAAACATGATAAAGGATCGTACTCCTCAAAGGAAAAAGGTACAGTCACAAACCAAAAAAAAACCATGAACTTTGTCAAGGAAGGAATATATAAAATTAAAAAACAAGAAACATATCAAAAGCCATACTTCTCATGTCACAATAGACTTTATTATGGAAACACCTTCAATGGTTATTTCTTTTCTTGTAATAAATTTGGTCTCAAAGCATTGGAATGCAAGAGTCTTGAAAAGAAAAATTTAGGACAGTCAAATAACTTAATGATATGTTGGAGATGCAATTATGTTGGGCACAAATCAAACTTTTGTTATACCATGAGATGCTACAACTGGGATAAGTTTGGGCACAAATCCCAAGACTATAGGAAATCAAGAAGACAACCCATGAAAAATAATCCATACAAGTTAGGAAGGAAATCTAATGAAGTTTGGAAGAAAATAGGAGAGGATAAATCTCAAAGGACAAATGTAGAAAATAAAAGATCATCAAACAAAGTGTCTTATGTAAAGATATGGAGAAGAAAATTTGAAGCAACAATCAAGAAAGATGATGAAGATCTTGCACCTAAAAATGAAATTGATAACAATAAACTGATGGATGAAACTCCTAATAAGAAATTTGAAATTTAGATCTTAGCATATGAAGAGAAAGAAGCTTAAGGAAGAATAATTTCTAAAGAAGAATATGAAGAAGATCACGATTCACAAAACAATGGTGATGATGATGAACTCTCAAAAGCAAATCAGTCTATAAAATAGTGTGATGAATAAAAAAAATAATATTTAAAGAAAAAAAACAACAAAAGGAGTTAAAAATATATAAAGATAGATTATGAATAGAGAAAAGTTATTAATGATATCAAAGAATAGTAAAGATCTGTTGGATTCAAAGAACTAAAGAATATGACGACGAAGAAGAAACAGATTAAGAAGATCACTAAGATTCACACCATTGTCCATTATGACAAAGGAGAAGACAATAAAACCCTATGAATAAGTAAAAACTCAGGGGGAGTATTTAATTTGGTCATCAAATGAGGAAGTCATTGGATTATGTTTAATAGACTTGATCACTAAAAAAAATATATCAAAGGGGGAGAGATAAATAGTAAAAAAAAGTCCAAAATAGATAGGATAAAGATAGGGGGAGCATATCCTCAGGGAGAGCATCACCTCAGGGGGAGCATCTCCTCAGGGGGGAGCATCACCTTAGGGGGAGCATCTCCTAAGGGGGGAGCATCACCTCAGGGGGAGCATCATCTCAGGGAAATACAAAATAATATCCCATCTGTCATTGTTGTCAAATATGGATATGTAAATAGTAAAATAAAGTGCAAAAACAATAGCGCAAAACAAGGGAAGCAACACCTCAGGGGGAGCATCATATTAAGAAAAGAGAAAATAAATATCCCCTCTTTCATTGTTTTCAAAGGGGGGGAGATAAAGAGTAAAATAAAGTCAGCTCAGAGGAATCAAATACATAATATATTCACAAGGGGAGAAAGATTTCTTTACTAAGGTTGCCATCAATAACAAAGGGGGAAATTGTTGGCAATTTGGTTGTCATTGATGTCAACCTTGATAGATAGGTGAAGTATCATTGATTGATTGGTTTGAGAAGAACTGTCAATATTGGAAATATTTTTATGAAGGTGACTTGATTTCAAACATTGTCAATATTGGACTTAATGTTATGAAGGTGACTTGAATGTCAAGCATTGCCAATATTGGACATAATGTTATGAAGGTGACTTGAATATCAATAGAAAGATAATATTGACCAATATATTGTATGAACTTGAAGCACTCATCCTAGTGGCAATATGGTCTATGGTGGAATGTGTTATTAACATCCATTCACAAAAGAAGAAATTGTATAGACAAAAAGGGTAAATGGAGAATCCAATATGGATCCATACAAGTCACGGAATCAAGAATTATGGTATAAAAGTCTCAGCAAGAAATGTTTTGACCAGCCATAAGTAGATACAGAAACAATTGTCTTGACTAGTCAAGCCTTAAGTGGAGTCAAAACAATTAAATGGGTCAAGTCAAATAACTAAATGCAAGTAGAAAGGATCAAAGTCGAGTGTTTCAATAAAATGAAATAGATATCAAGAAGTTTGGTATAAACATCTTATTAAGAAATTGAAGAAGTCAAAATTGAAAAAGTTGAAGGTTGAAGTCAAAGAGATCAAAGGTCGAAATAGAAGAGGTCGAATAATTCGAAGGTCGAATTCTGATAAGTAGAGGAATTAGAAGTCGAATAAGTTGAAGATCGATCTGAGTAGAAGTGAAGTAAATTACCCTGAAGGTTGAAGTCGAAATAAAATTGAGTCGGGAAATACAAGTTGGCCAAAGCAAGTCAAGATGACTAAATCCGAATTTATCAAGCCAATTTTCTTCCAAGTTGAGTGAGTCCAAGAAATAAGTAACCTAAATGTTGAATTTGAAGAAAACTTAAATCGATAAAATACAAGTCAAGTCAAGGTTGAAGCAAGTTTAGTCGACTAGAATTGAAATACTCAAGTTAGAATTTCTCCTAGTTGAGTAGACCAAAATGATGTTTGTCAGTAGAATAAGGAAGAAAATATGGAAAAGAGTGAGACTAAGTCAAATATTTAGTAACTAACAACTGATAGGGAAACGATTTTAATATCCACCATCAAGTAAAATGTTTACAATTTGATTTTAACTAGTCATCAACAAAGGAAATATATAGAGGTCAATTTAGACATTTATGAAAAGGTAAAATGTACTGAAGTTGATTTGGCATCTGATGAGGAAAGGAAAATATGGGAAAGTTTCTTTCAAATAACAACTTGTACAGGTGACCTCGCACATGTTTTGAGGAAAATTATTGCTTGTCAGCTAATTGGGAATGTTCGGCACAAAACCCATGTTGAAGAATTGTAAAATTTGTTTCCAGCTGTCCAAAATATTCGTATGAAATCAATGTCTAATTTTGTGCAAGAAAATCAATTAATCATTTTTGTTAATTAATGAAGGGGTGCAATGTTTCATTCCAAGGACACATTGTTTCAAAGTGGCACCCTATGGAGGACTATATAAGAAAAAGAATAAAAAAGGAAGAATAGTGTCTTGGTGGATTATATATATATATATATATATATATATATATATATATATACTGTGGATTGAATGAAATTTCATTGTATCAAGTTGGTGCATGTTTACAAACTGAATCTTGATATGAGGGTTGTATTTCTCATTTCTCAGTTGGATATAATAATTACAAGTTGGGTCTTGTATCAAAGAGTTGGATCTCTCATATTTGAGTAAGAAGTTAAAAGAGATATTAAAAGGATTGATTTTATTTGTATTGTTCAAGTTAAATAAATAAAAGAAGATATTTTATCTACTTCATACACAATTTTGTTATACATGTTTATAAATAATTAATTGGAGGCGCATGTCTGTTGGATAATTTATTTAAAGCTAAGTCTTGATATGAGGGTTGGATTCCTCATTTCTCAATTGGATATGAGAATTACAAGTTGGGTCTTGTATCAAAGAGTTGGATCTCTCATATTTAGTAGAAGTTAAAGATATTAAAGGATTGATTTTATTTGTATTAATTCAAGTTAAATAAATAAAACAAAGATATTTTATCTACTTCATACAATTTTTGTTATACATGTTTATAAATAATTAATTGAACTGCATATATCTTATTTAGTTAATTTAGTTAATCTATGAAAGTGTGGAAAATAACCAAAAGTTCCAGACACGGATTCACCCCGCCCTCTTAGTGTCAATGTTTGTTTTCAACATAGTTAACATGGAAGACACATGTCAGGTGACATGGACTACCATGGTGGAAGATGGTAGGGGCCATATACATGTGGAAGAGGCCATGGAGGTAGAAGGTCGAGGGTTGAGTTTGTGGTGGCAAACCCATGGGTGACATGAGTGCCACGTCTGATAAGCAATTTTTGGGACTTTGAAAATGTGGTTTGGAGTTGTTCCTCAAAACCTGTCAAGTAATCAAATGATTCTATGTGATAGTAGGGTGGTAAGTGGTTGTAGGAATTTGAGATCAAGTTAACATCCCTACTACTCAAACTCCTACAAAGAACTACCAGTGTTGATCTTCACTCGATCTCCATCGTCAGATCAAGCACGTGATCGAGAAACTTTGTGCTAGGAGAAAGGATCTGGATGGGACCTACCCATCGTTGGAGCGAATGGATGGGTTCTAGGTGGAATAATATTGGTGGAGGCGATACCCTCCTTTCCCATCTAGGGTATAGACATGCCAGGTGGGAAGTGAGGTACAATTGGGACCCGTAAATAAAACAAATAAAAATAAAAATAAAAGAAAGGGGAAAGGATAAGAAGGAAGGAAGTTATAGAGATAAGGGGATGATTCAAAGAATGATGAGATATGGATAGGGTGGCTAAGGGGTGGCATGGTATCACCTCAAGGTCCCAGGTGGACCCACAGTGCCATAATAGTGGCCACATTAACATATTGTCACATAAGCAAATGATGTTCTATGTTTCAAAAACAAAAACTAAGTATGGAGCCAAAAACATATTTTGGTCATAATAGGAGCATACTAACCTAGAATGAGATTAAATTTTATAGGGATGTCTACAATGAGAAATGATATAGGATTTCTAGTGAGGACTGGGGTAATTCTACTTCAATTTGCTATAAATTGCCAATTAGAGGCTTTTGAATAACATGGTGGAACTCTTTGACAAAGGCCCTGTTATTGATGATATTTTTGCAGGTTGTTAGGAAAGGAGATATAAAATACTCAGTGAATAAATTGGCCAAATTCCAAAGAGGTTCGAGTGGAAGTGCCAAAATAGGGAAAAATACACTATTCTGAGCTACTTTTTAGAGATTTTTGAGGATTTTGAGATTTTCAAAGGAGGAAAAGGGACCTTAGATTACAAAATGGGAAAATTTTCTTTACTCGGCATTTTATCTTCCCAGCAATCCAAAGATGTTTTATTTAGTAAAGTTTTCTCATAACTGCTCAATTTGGAAGATAACAGTTTCAACTAAAAATTCTAAGTCTGGAAAAGGACAAAGTTGTCATTTCAAATTGCTATAGAATTTCACTGGACCACCAAATTAATAATATGAGAGTTTGTATGGGTTTACCATCACTAGTTTCATTCGTTCCTAATACAAGAGTTTTCTTTCTTCTTGACATACTTTCTTCTAAAACTGGTAGAAGTTGGTGTCTCTGCTAAATTTCACTAGTAAAGGAAATTCAGAATTGGATAATAGTGGTGTATTCATAGGACTATATCTTTTCTATTAGATCCCAGAATGAGGCAGAAGTATATTAATTGGAAATCTAATTCAAAAAATACTTTTTCTAAATACTTTGAATCCATATTTGTACATTAGTAGTCTTCCTAAACTAAGATGAAGGATTTGTAGCCTAATTAATGAATTTTTTTCCAATATGTGTAATTTCTAATAGTAATTGTTGCATACAGATTTTTTTAGAATTAAGGGTAAACATAGAACATATCAGGTTCATAAATGAGGACCAGATAGATGAATGATGGACAAGGCTCTTACAAGCATTAAGATGAAATCAAAAGGTTACATATCAACCTAGAAAATGAAAAAGTCCAACAAACATAAAAGCATGGTGGAGCATGTAGAGTTGGCTGAGAAAATTTAGATTTTGCAAAGAGAAGTTCTAATCTATAGACAAAACAATGAAAGGTTGATAAGATTTCAATAGGAGCATAATCAAATTAATACTTAGTTGTTACAGAGTCCGCATAATTTGCAGAGAAAAATAAATAAATATTTTGGCACAAAGCATGCAACCAATGAAATACATGAAACACCATCAAGATCTTATGATAGGAGGGATGATCATAGGTGATCTAGGCACTTGAGTTATAGTATACATCATCATTCACCACAACATTCAACTATAAGGGAATATGAATTTTTAGGATCCGATAACATCCCGAGTGTTTTCCCTATCATAAATTAGAGGAGGATGCCTTAGTCGAATAATTTGGAAGGAGATCTCAGGAATCTTAATCCACCACAATTTGATGGAGAACATAGGAAGGGTGAATATGAAAAATCCTATTTGTTGGGAATGACAAAATGTTTTTAGTTGGACAATTATTCATCAAATATGGAAGTAAGAATTTCCATATATTATCTTCAAGGGAAAGCTTCCATGTGGTGGGACTAGTTTAAGTAGGTCAAACATACCAATGAGAAGAGAATTTCTTGGAAGAAGTGAAAGAAATAATTCTAGTAACAATACTTGTCAGAACACTATTGTTAGGGTATGAAAAAGGTATAAATATCTTCCTTTTTCCCACATTTCATGATATCATCTTGATTGACTTTTCAGTTATTTAGAAGCAAATAGAATAGAAAACGAATAATATACCCTTTAGCATTGATTGTTGGATATTAGATTATATAGATCCTGAATATGATTGGAATTGTCTAGTTTTATTGCAGGATTGGTTAAATATTGTCGAACCCAAGATAGCAAGGGGAATATTGAAGATGCGCAAGCTATTGGAGGTTGAAGACTTTATGGCACAAAGAAGTTTTAAAGATAATTGAGTTACTTATTGTAATAGTAAAGCAATCCTGAGGATCTCTCGATCCTCGGGATAGATTAATTTACCCAAATTATTTTAACATATAAGGGGTAAATAGATCTTAAAGAAGAAAGGATAATTGCACTCAAGAATAGAGAATATAGAATTGCTATGCGGTAGCAGTTTTTGTAAAAATGTTGTACCAGCTATGAAATCAATAGAAGCCTCGAGCAATTTTTCCATTTTTATATACCGAGTTTCAAATAACAGTGCTTCTAAGGACTGAGGGCCCAGTCTGAAGAAGCTATTGTTCGATCTGTAATTGTATCAACTCAATTTATGTCTTGTGATTCGATTCTCTTTTATAGTAGTTAACGAACGCATAAGTGTGTTGATGATTTCATGTCAATTGCAAGAAATAGATATTCCCTAAAGCATTAAATGATTGTTGTTCCAATTCCTATTACTAAGTTTGATGCATGAAGGTTCCTCATAAGTTCACAATTGTTGTTCCTTTCATAAGTTTACATTTGTTTTTCCTTTTACTTAGGTTACATTTGTCGTTCCTTTTATTTAGTTTACATTTGTTGTTCCTTTCCGCTAGAATATAGTTGTTGTTACTTTCAATAGAAATACGATTGTTGTCTCTTTTCAGTTAGATTGCAGTCTCTGTTCCTTTCCATAGATGGATTAATTGGCCTTTTTCTTTTCAGCAATTTTGATTCATAATGATAGTGATTTCTGCAAGTCTTTATCTAGATTCAATTACTGCTCTTAGAATGAATTCAATAGATTAGCTAGTTCCTTTCCTTTTGCACAGCTTTAGATTTCAAACTCTAGAATATTTAATGAATGTTTGAGGAACTTGATTGTTGATAAACTTAGATCTTCTTTCACTACATGATTTTAGCCTCTATAAGCTATCTGCATAGACTTTGTCGATATTCTTTGAGATAAAAGATGAATTCTCTGGTTGATAAATTAATGTTAAACTAAGGTTGTTTTTAGACATCTTTAGAGCCCAAAAACAATTATGACAAAAAAATGAAAGAATTATTTGAGCTTAAATAAGGAATCATGACTATGGAAGAGTATGCAAAAAAAGTCTTGGAGCTGTTGAGGTATGTGGATTTCATCAGGGATGAGAAGGTGGAAATTAAAAGGTTGTTGAGTGGGTTGCCATCATTCTACAAGGATAAAATATAATTTGATGTTCCCAATACCTTAGATGAATCCATGAGTAAAGAAAAATATTTGTATGAATAGAATAAAGTAAGACCATCTTTTCAAAAGGCTTGGGATGACAAAAAGAAAGGAAAGATGGATCAGAGGATAAAAGGATTCAAGCCACCTTTTGTGATACCCTTGTTTCCCCCATCTTGTAAATATAACTATAGTATGCGAAAAGAATATGGGTGTAAATGTGTTGAACCTACACAAAATAGATCTAGATGGGAATTTACATACACAACTGCAAAGAAAAGAGAAGCATGAGAGAAAGAATGGAAGAATTCTCATTAACCAAATGAATGAATGATAATTTACACATGATATACTCTGTATAACTCAAACAATGCGCACTAGAGGAGAATCCAATGTGCCATAGTGGTGGTCTAGAGTGATCTGGACACACACCAATAATTATGGGAGTAAATTACCACCTAGTCTAGTCTCTCGGGAAGTTACAGGAGTGAACTGCCACCTAGCTAAGTTAACTAGTCTTTCAGTCTTCACTTAACTAAATGAAACATAGTGAAGTGAGGAGGAGATCAGGGAATCATGGGTAATGCACTAGTCTGGTGATGATCCCAAGGATGATGCACATTAGATGGTGATGATCCCATTGATGCATGGTGATAATCCCATTGTAGCATCTAGACTCCACTCAATTCATCAAACTGAAGTGAAAACTGAAGAGAATATTCTCCCTAGAGGAATATTCTTCCTAAAATATAGGATACTGAATAATGACTAATAAACATAGGAAAAACCTTAGGAAGAATAAATCATAGGTGTGTGTGAAGTAACTCCAACACCCCCCCTGAACATCACTATGGTGAAAATAAATAATGGGTCCCGACAATAAGGCCATGTTAGGTACCCAAATACAAAAGATAAATTGAAATAAAGGGAGGAAAGAGGGAAAACTTCATGGGAAAATCACCCCCTCAAAGAAAAATGGATGTAAAAGAAGAAGTGACAGTTGCTAGGAAACTGTGTCCTTCACTCCAAGACGACTGCATAGAGAATGTAACTTATGCTCAGTGAAGTTATTGGTGAAGATGTTTGCAGTCTATTCTGCTAAAGGACAAAACTACAGGTCCATGATCCCCTCGTGTACTAAGTCCCAGATGTAGTGCATATGGATCTCGATGTGCTTCGTCCACTACCTCTAAACTAGATCTCTGTAGAACTTCAGAGTGCTCTGGTTGTCACACCAGATGACGGTCGACTGACGAAATTGAATTCCCAACTCAGTGAGAAAATGTTGTTGGCACATAGCCTGAATGGTTATGTTAACTACCCCTGTGTAATCTTCCTCCTCTAAAGATAGAGCAATAAAACCTTGCTTCTTGCTCGATTGCTGGTTAAGATATCTATACATTATACCTTTAAAATGATTGACCTAGGTTCAAGTCCACTGGGATTCCAACAAATCCTCTAAAACTATCGTCCCTCCTGGTAAACTAGAAGGCAACAGAACACACAAACTGCACTGCGCAGTCTCACCTAAGATAGTCTTAATGGGTGACTGCAATACTCAAGTGTTTGTAGTCCAAGATTGAGTGGAGATCTGAGAAGTGTATGTTGAGAATTCTATTTAACTTATTAAAGAAATATATTATTATTCCAAATTATGCACGCAATGTAATCAACCTTATTAACTCATTCATTCCTCATGTTAACATCTACTCATAAAAATTAAAAGAGACACAAGCAATCAGTCACATAACACAATTTTTACCGTGGTTCACCCCCTCCTGGGCTATGTCCACAAAGATATGGCTCTAAATATCTTCTATTATGGTAGTTCCAAAAATACAGCGCCGCGTGCTTTACAACTCATCCTCAGTCGGGTCAGGATCTATTATGAGGTGGACTAGATTGCACCAGGCTCCTTAGCCTGTGACCTAACCCTCAAGATCTACCCTCCTGACTCCCCTACAACTCAACTTACAAAAAGGTATCGGGTTACAATAGCATTAAAAAAAGTCCCTCTATGTCTCTGTCTCTCTTTTCCGCCACCCTCTATATACTAAGAATCTCTATATATACATTTTTTTCTCATCATCCCTTACAATGTATTAAAAAAACCCTAACCCTAACTTCATTAGGTATTCCATGCATGAACATCTGTTTCTCTTCCTTCCAGCTGTCGCTTTCCTCTTTCATTCCTTACTTCCCAAAATAACCTTTCTTTCCGATTTGGCCTACTTCCAACAGGCCCCCAACACTGACATGTGGCTCGTCTCGAGCCACCTAACCCCTATGTTCTTCATCGATCTCCCTTGTGATCACTTGGAACTTCTTCATGAGTTATGTTCCTTGTGTTTGGGCGTGCGTGATATTCTCCTTAAGTGCTTCCAATGCCTGCACTGCAATCTCGTCGTTGACCATTCCTACACACTCTTCCTAGGTTTGTGCCATATTTGTTTTGGCTTCCTCCACATGTGAAATAACCTCATCTGATCTCTCCTAGAGTGGTTCCATTTGAGCCTGGTGCTCATTTTTCTGTGTCTGTGCAGTTATGAGTTCTTCCTGCAATTTCTTTATGTCTTGCGCTCCTTTGACACACTCCATGATTGACATTGTTTTCTACCTCTGCTTGAGGTCCTGGATAGATACACTTATCCTTTCTCCTTCCTGGTCCCACTGCTGGACCTATTGATCCTCTTCCAACTTCGTCCAGAGATGCGCTTCTTTCTCAAACAATTCACCCATCGCATGGAATTATCATTCTATATCTTGTATCTGCATTGTTGCATCCTATTTCCTTTACTCCATCACCTTTGGTGGAGTGGTAGGTGTGATTTTCTCCTCGATATTCTCGATATCCTATTGGTATTGATTGATTGTCTGCACAATCTAATCAAACTTCTCTGTCACCATGATTTCGGTCGTCTTCATGTTCCTTGGAATCTTCTCATAGGCTACAACCACTCTCTACTCCAATCCCTTCACGCGTTCCTTCTCATCCTTGGTCTCGATCTTGGACTGCTCAAGTACCAATTCCAACCTATCCCAATCATCCTTTGTCTATTGCAATTCCGTTGTCTCTGTGCATGTGTGATATTATACCTCCTGTGTAACGTTGACTTGTAGTTTATACAAGGCCTTGGTTGGTATCCATGGTAATACCAACTGTAGTTAAGCCAAGCCCTTTAGGGGTGTCTTCCCCATGATTTCATCCATGCACATCATGTTGGGTGTGATGTGAAATGTTGAACTTGGTTTTTCTATCATCTAGATTGTATCATGCTCGCTTGTTGTAGGTTTTCCTCCTATCTGTAATGTTGACGGGCCCATTTATATGTTGTTGTTGGCTTCCTACGCTTCCCCGATCTTCCTAAGGAGTTGTCACATGTATGCCATCTCTTCTTCAATTATATCCCTTTGGCGCACAACATTCTCAAAATCCTTGAATGTGTGATCCTGGACCACTTGGGCCACCATGTCTGCATCATCCTTCGTGATCATGTATTCTGGAGGTGTTCTGTGTGCCTTTGTATTCTTGCACACACACCCCGTCTGGGTGGTTGGCCACTTAGTCAGGCCTGGATCTTATGGATTAGCACTTGATGTAGTTCCCTGTGCTGCCTCAGCATGTCTCTTTTGTACTTGTGGCACCTGTGTGTTGTCCTTTTTCCTTGTCTAGAATCTTGTCTTGGATTTCCCCCCCTTTCTTCTGTTGTGGCTTGTTTTGACCTGTCCTTGGTTTTTTGGGCACTGTTACTTCCTCTGGATGTGTCTATTCCTGCCCTACATCCTCAACATGTGTGTGTTCCTGTCTTACCTCCTCCTCCTCTATATTTGTCAGTATTTCTCAAGTAACAACTGAAATCCTCCACTCATCTTCCCAATCCTTAATATCCATTTGTATGTCCCCCTCCATGATGCAGTAATGCAGTTGTATCCATTCCTTGTTGGGTTCCTTCCACGCCTGGATCCACATCGCATGTCTAGTGGATTTGAAGTTGGCTATGCCCTAATAATGTGCAACAACTTGCGATGTTATCCTTCAAGTGTTGGCTATGGTGTCTTGTAGGTCGCAGAGATATCCTTCGAATATAGTTTCATTCGCTCTCCTATTATTGGTGTCTGAAGTGACTCCAAGTGATAAGTATCACACTCCGGGGTAGAATTTGGATCTAGTCACAAAAAATGCATAGTTTGGCTCCTTCCATCCCATAATGGCTATCAGGATGAGTAGCCATGAATAATGAAATTTTGTTCCGAGATCCTCTGCATCGTTGTAGTCATATAGGAATAGATTCACTAGATAAAGGGCCCAGATGAGTGTGGTTCTATCGGCACACTGTGTTGTAGCTGTGACAACCCCGACCGACACTTCCTCCTTGTGGAATTTCTTGAGAAACTTTCATGTCATAACTTTTGTGGCTATTTTTTTCTCAACATCACTAATATTCTTGATAATGATTCCATGCGACCCCCTTTCAGTGTCATATTTATTCTTCATTTCCTTGGCCAGTGATTTATCCTTTATTTTTTGTTTGAGGAACTGTGCAGGATCCATGCCCCGTGATGGCAATCCTGTGATGTATGTGATGAGCTCTATGTATATTGAGACGAGTTGCTCCAGCCATAGATATCCTCCATGTGTGACTGCCATCAGATGCTTGACATAGTTGTTTGCATACTGTCCTCTCCCAAAGTGTGGTAGGTCCAACAAACCTAAAATCCTAGTTTTGGCCAGTCCTACTACCCACTAGAGTGGTTAATGAATTATTTTCCCAAAGGGTCCTATACCCACAGTCTGTAGGTAGACTTTCTTAGCGAACTATGGTAATTTGTTCGTGTCTGTGACATCATGGTATAAGTACTTCAATTTATCTAAATAACCTAAGAAATCTTCTTATGCATGTATCCCTTCTGGTATGCATGGAAAACAATTGTTGAGGTGGGTTGACTGTGCAATGACCTAGGTACCATCTGCTTGTCCTTCACTGTGGTAGCTAACTCAAGGTTTCAACCTCCATTGTTTTTTGTTCGGTATACTGCTCTGGTCGACTAATGACATCCTCCAATGCTCCCTCTTGTGGCTATTTTGACATGGTTGTCTGTGACTCTTCTAGCACGACTATTTCCTCCTAGTTTGGAGCCATCTCATGGACTCTTAGGACTTATATAGGGTCTTCTTGTTGCACTTGGATACCTACGTCCTCATTTTGTCATCCCTGCCCCTCTTCTAGCATATCAATGTCCATGCCCACTAGTGTTGTCTAATAGGTGTCTTCCACAATGAGTGTGGGGCTTCCTGGTGTTGTATTTGGCAATGGAATTTCATCCAAATTGATGACTTCTAACGGCTAAGATGGTTTATGTTCGGTTCCCCACAATTGCAATTATGCTCTAGTCCTAACTCTAATTTATTTGGTAATTTGGTAGTCTGGCTCGATTCTCCTTGTTTAGGTGGTGCCATGGTGGTAAAAATTGTCGTTCACTGAGCTCACTAGCCTCTGCAACCTTCACTCTCTGATGCATATGCTCTATCACTCTGTTCCCTTTCCAATTTTACAATAACCTTTATGCTCTCGCGTCCCTGCTTTGTATGGGAATCGTGTGAATCTTTTCGAAGATGTTTCCACGATTATTCTTTAATTGAACTGTTGGTTCCTTCATACTTTCCATTGATTTCCCTCATTGTCGTTAGTTGGTATGATTAATGCAACATCCCATCAGTCGTTTCTGACATTTCAATTCTGCTACCCATTGATCATCCCTCTGATTTCTACACTTCCTAAGTCTTTCAACTGTACAGTTCCCCCATATGTGATAGCTTTTATTTCATATGGTCCTAACCAGTGCATTCTGAGTTTCCCCGGGTGTTGAAGGTGTTATCACCAATTCTTTTCATGGGAAAAAGTGTATCCAGGTTCGTAGTCTGCATAAGAAGTGCCCAAGTGTAGCACGTAGAAAATCTCTTTTCGGGCTTAAGATACAAGCAGGTGGGCAAAGATCAGTTTTCAGCAGCCAGGATCCATCGATGGAGTAGATCGACGACCATTGGGTGATCACAATCAACAGAGTTGCATGAAACTTAGCACAGTGGATAGCACCATATTGTCAAAATGATCGAGGTTGACCGATCCAGTGAAGGCACGTGGCAAGATTTGAGCCCCGTTGTGATTTCAGCTATCAGGAGTCTGAGGGACAAGGAGTTGACTCCCTCCCAACCCCAAAACGTGAAATTGCGAAGCCCCAGGGGTTGGGCCCATGGTCCTAGCCCCTGGTCACAAAGGAAGCGAGTCTGGGAAGGGCGCTAGCACTCATCACATGGCAAGGCAGCCCCATATTGTTGAAATCATCTAGGTCATCTATCAGGGAGAACACATGGCATAGGATCCGGGCCAAAGAAAAGTCTAATTAGGTGTGTCGATGGTATGTGGTCCCACCATGAGGTTTAATCGGGACCGTTAATTTCAGAGGGGAACATGGTGCACGATTAAGCACCATCCCAATTTTCGTAGATGGGACTTGTTGGAAGCCAATTCAATTTTTTCCATTTCCCTAAAAGCTGCCTACACCTATGTCTCCTGAACTTCAAATCGTCGTCGCATTTTCCAAATAAATGATATTTTTATTTCTTGCGACACTTGCAAATTGGTCTTGATTTAGTTTTCACGACTGAAAGCGTGAAAACTCCTCCATCGTTATTTGAACTATCATGATCTTCTCATTGATATTCTAAAAAGCACTTACATTTGGTTTATTATTAAGTGATTTTTCGAACTATGCCTATTTGCCTATTCTTACTTTGATTGTGCAACTTGATTTTTATTTAATTGGTAAAGCATTGAGCATGTAAATTTATGGGTTATACTTGATTCTATAGGGGTCATGGTTTACTTTGTTTTTATATGATGTGATCCTTATTATTATAAGCTCTTGGCTTATCGATTTTATGAAATCATTTGTCACCATGTTTTAAAACCTTTGATCAAAATGTTTTATTATGCAATGGCACGTTGGTTAAACATTTGGGTTTTGATTTTACGTTGAATGACAATGGTTTGAAGTATTATTGGCACATATTTAACTTTTGGGTTTGATTTCGTATTGAACATTTGTGGTTTGAAATAATACAATGGTGCATTGGTATACCATCCATCGTTTGATTCTTGGATTGGTCAATTAATATGGCTTGAACTATGTTATGATTGATTGAACAACGGTTGTACTTTGCCATTACTATTATGCATGGCGGTGGATAATCCCATCACCCTCACATGCGCACATTAATTTGCTTCCCCTTTGATCATTCGCAGCTATTAGCCCAAACAATTTTGCTCCTGTGTGTTGTTGTTTTCAATCCAAACCCTGACCATGTGCCCGCACCATGGCTACAGTCATAAGGGCTGAACCCAATGGTAGCCAGTCTCTGTTGATGTTCGAGAGTGCTTACAATGATTTTGAGGAATTTGTATGGCTCCCGTTCATACAAAAGTTTGATGGTTTTAACCCCTGCATGGCTCGACAATTCGCATTAACCTTTGATGGCTACCGAGCCAAGGTTGGGGATGTCCAATTGGAAATTAATGAGCAATTTCTCAGTTTAGCTACGGGTCTACCTGCCACTGGACAACGATGGTCCAAGAATTGTAAAGTGGAAGAGGTCCCATGGACACTGCTCTTCCAGTCGCGTAAGGTTACCTCCTGCGACAAGGGTTTGCCCGCGAATATGCTCAAGCAATGTTGGCATGATTTGCTGATGATAGTCAAACAATTTATCACCTGCGAGGGTCAGTATGGTTTTGTTTTCTTACACCACCTTCATTTTCTTATGGTTTTTATGGGTTTTGAGCTCAATATGCCATACTATCTGCATAGAAGCCTGTTCAAGATGTCAAAGAAATACAAAAGGAACCAGGCCGATAGCAGCCTTTTTCACTATAGGTTGATTAAAATGATTGTTGTCTGTCAGTTGGGGTTACACCGAGACTATTGGAACGATTTTCTTACTCGCAATAATTTTGAGGATTCAAACCCACCACAGGTTGATAAACTTGTGGTGAGCGAGGGCAAGTCTATACCTCCGGTACCCTACAGTGTTCTGTTACCTAAACCCTTACCTGACTCACCTATCGACCTACCCCACTCTGTGACCAAGGATGTTGAAACTGCTAAGCCTGTGGCTAAAAATCCTAAAGCCAAACCTACTGCGAATTCCAAAGGCAAAAATAATGGCCGATTAATCTCTCGAATGGCAAGAAACAAACTGAAACCTTCTGTCAACCCTGACCCTATCATTTTGAGTGGAGATTCTGACTCGGAGGTGGAACATTACCTGGCAAGTGAATATCCCTATTCGGAAGGTTTGTGTGCCAAACCCTCTTTTGACTTCGTTTCGAACTTACCACATTGCTTGCAAAATGACCCTAATTATACAGGCATTAAACTGCCTTGTCCAAACCCCGATCCTTCATCAAAACCCTCTCCTGCTTTACCTAATCCTACAACGCCACTCTGTGATCAGTGCGGCTCATGGTTAGAAAGGTATTATCTTGATGTGCCCATGCTACAGTCCAAAATTCATTCTTTGGAAGATCAAGTTGCAAGGCTTACCAGTCAAAAGGCTGAATTGCAAGCCACTGATAAAAAGAAAAGAACAACAGGTTCTATTTTGTTTAAGAATGTGGAGTCAGCTACAACGATAGTGAATTCAAAATTGGTATAATTTGAGCAGCCTCACTGGTATGTTCTACCACTTGTTTATATAACGAATTCAAATTCTTTCGAATAGCCATGTTTACAGCGTGATTTTTCTCTGTCATACTATATGCATAGTTTTGTTATGATTAATCGAATTTCGTTTTCCCAGTTTAGCTTTGATTGGATTTTCTTTGATTCGATTGATCGTGGTATGGATTTGATTGTTTTGATTTGGCTTAAATTGGATACTCTATTGCTAATAGAAGTCATTTCTATCTTTTCTAAACACAAGTTGTTTCTGGTATTTCAATTTTGAACACAATCAATGTTTCAATTCGAATTGGTTATAGTGTATATGATATGGTTGGCAATAATGGTTAACTGTTATGGTTTTGTGTCATGTCATTTTCGACCAATTCGAATACCATTCAATATCTTTCTATTAATATGTAATCGAATCACGAATAGAGACGATTCATAATAGTTATACCCAACCAATCGATTCGCATTGTTTTGTTTGACCATGTTATCAGTTCGATTCATATTGTAATGAATATGTTGTTTAAATTTCATTTGAGGAACGAAGGTAACTATATCCAGAAGCTCGATTTGTTTCTATAATCAAACTCAGTCGTGATTTGATCATTTGCCCAAATGATAATTATAACCTCTGTTGATTCTATTAAGATTGCGATCATGATTCACTGATCCTGTCTGTCGACTGTGCAAAGATCAATCATGAAATTCGTTGGGGTGATGCTGTTATGAATGTTTTATTTACCCAAAATCGTAACAATCTTCCCATCTTTGTATTTAATTAAAACAATGTGAATCTTATGCTACCATGACGAATGAATTATGATTGTGTTGGATTAGATCATATCACATACGATATCACTCATTGTTGATTTCATTTGAATTGAAACAGTTTCTGTTACTGTTTGACCCGATTTTATGGTCAAAGAAAAACAGAGTATTCTTTCCTCTGTTTTCGATTGGATCACTATTGATTTTGTTTAATTTGAATGATAAAGTCATTTGAAACATTAGTGATTCGTTTTGAATGATTATTAGAAAGAAAATTGGATTTGATTATTTTAAAAAGATTTGATTTGATTTCTATTTGATCCTGTACGCTATTTTAGACTGGCTACAGAATCAGATGATTCTGTAGCTAAGTCTGTAGAATCAAATTTTTATTGTTTTTCTTATGAAATACCTTTCTAACTTGTTATTTTTGATCTATTGCAGATGAATTCAAAATTACAGTGGATTTGATGAGCAGTTAGGGGATATTTCAAAGATTTCATTTGCATTTTAGTTTACTAGTTTAGTTGATTTTGGGATATCTCCCAGATTATGTAAAACAGTTTGATATTATCCACAGGGAGGTTTTACCCTGTGGAGAGACTTATATATACTTATGATTTTTGTAATAATGTTCATCTTCATTCGTGGGAGAACAAGGATATGGAGTTATAATACAGACTGAAGAAGAATTTGGTGTTTTGTCACAGCTTTAGCTTCTCATTATATCAATATTTTGTTTCATGTTGTGTATATCAATTTGTATCTGGTTAATGGCTACTTTAGATATCTTAATCATGTGCAAATGATATAATCTTAATCACTGTAATCCATATCTGGTTTCTTCCAAGTGTATAAAAGACATAACAATTGTTTAATTCAGTTTGTGAATGACAGGTTTATCTTCTTCATAAGTTGAATTATCAAATATAAGTTTTTGCATAACATGTTTCCCTTATTGCAGAGATTTATAATCATATAGTTTTTATGATTTTTTATGTCTTGTTTGTCCTGTAAACCACTCAAAGAGCAGCGCAGCTAACCGTTTACGAAAATATTTTGGACCAACTGGTGCGAATTTCCTTCCTCCGACCAGCTTCGAAGTCATCATACGCAGGACAAATTATGTGCACTTCCAGGTCAGTTAGTCGCTTGTCTGTTTACTGTTTTTATTAGTTTAAATAGAATTAGTATATTAGATTGTTTAATTTCAGTAAATATATTAGATCGTTTAATTTCTGTAGTTTTATTTCTTATTCATAAAATCAAAAAATCAAAAAATATCTCTTGCTGTCTTAGGGCAGAAAAGACATGAGTTTTACAGGTTTTATTCAAATCTGCAATTTGTATACATTGTATATTTGTGAATAAGTAATATTGCAGCTAGTAATTAGATAGTTGATTTGAGTTATTATAATATTAATTAGTATATTGTATATAGAATAGTTAGTGTAGTTTGTATTTAGTTTTAGTTTGTTTAGTAGTTTGTTTTAGTTAGATTAGTGTATTAGTTTGTTTTTATTTATTAGTTAGTTTAGTTTCTTGTATTTAGTTTTAGTTTGTTTTAATTAATTTAGTTTGTTTTATTTGTTTTAGTTAGATTAGTTAGTTTAGGTTAGTTTCCTCTTTGGTTTTCTTAGGACCTTAGGGTGGCCAACGGATCCGTTAAACCCGTCAGGGTGGTTCATTCCAAACGGCTTGGGTTATTTAGACAACCCCGGACCAGTTCCACTCTCTCAGTTG
>SNQJ01S0039795.1:36646-62609 GCA_010110895.2 Picea sitchensis
TGCTATGATTTTTCCTCCTTGAATAGTACCCCTACCCCTCCTTTTATAGGCTAGAAGGAGCTAGGGTTTTAGGTGAACTCTCGGCCATGCATGGCTGGGAGTTCCAGTTAACTGACCAAAAGCTTCTCGTCCCGGCGGAAACTTTCCTGATTTTTTGATTTGTTAGGTAAACGCTGGCTATAGTGGGCCAACCAGCATTCAAACGCGTGCAGTATAAGGCCTGCCAGCGTTCCAACGCGCCCAGTGATAGGTTAGGGCGCGGGTTACTTAATTTAGGAGGTTTTTTGAAGAGTTTGTTCAGCATGGCTTTGGCAATGAAGGGCAATGAGTAGGCCTGATGCCAGGTATGCAGGGATAGTGCAATTTAGGGTTATAACAATGAAGCATTCAGAACAATATGCAGTCTCATTTCTCCTAAACTTCTCTTTCACATATCCTCCTATAAAACCCCCAATAAAGATTGGACCACCTTGGAAGGGCTCTTTGGAAAACAGGATGAGATGAGGGGACACATGATCGAGGTGGAATTTCTCACATTGGATCTGAAAAATCTTTGACAATCTCCAAGATTTCTTTACCAAATATAAGGATTTGCTGTCACAACTCAAGGCTTGTGGGGTTGAAAAATCTAATGAGGAGAAAAAAATGGTTCTCACCATTCTCTCCAATATTGGTCCAAAATACTCCGTGTTTGTATCCACATTTCATTCAGTTACATTTTCATCTAGATATACCTGGAATATTCCCACTCTTGAGGACTTTATCAAGTCTCTGACACAAGAGTAGAGCAAGTTCATCAACATGGGAAAAATCAAAGGCCCAAAGGAACATGAACTTACTATGAAATATGGAAGTGGTCATCAATATTAGAAATCTAAATATAAATAAAAAAGGAAAGCACATGCAAATCCGAAGAAGCAAGGGTACTCAAAGCCCTTCAATGATGCCTCTTGATCCAAAGGTGGAAAGGGAAAAAAAGGGGAGAAATGCTCTTACTTCCATAAAGGATTCCATCCAGAATCCACATGTATGCAGAAACAGATAGATCTAATGACCCAAATACTTTATCAAAAAAATCTTGGATATCGCATCCCTGAGGGTGACAAGAAGAAGAAACCAGAAGATTAGAATCCCAAGAAAGGCAATTCTAGCCATGCTTTGATTTCCATCAACTCCTCTCCTAATGCTTGGATCATAGATTCAGGAGCATCACACCACATGGCTGGAAAAAAGGAGGTATATTCTTCATTGGATTCATGAAAATGTCCTCATATTCTGATGGGTGACAACTCTCCAATCAAGGTCACCAAAAAAGGAAGGATTGAACTCACAAACGAAAGCTTTGAAAATGTGTTGCACATTCCCAAACTTTCTTTCAATCTTCTCTCCGTGTATCAGATGAAAAATTATGGCAATGGAAAGAGATTCATATTCACACCTGATGCAGTGAATATCTATGACATGAAAACCAATTCCAGGGTTGCTACCAGTGAGGTAAATAATCAATCTAGACTCTACACATTTTCTGAATTTATTGAACCAGATTCTGCATTATTGCTTACCCATGGCGATGAAAGCAGTAGGATATGGAATGAAAGGTTCGGGAATTTGAATTTCATATATATGCAAAAAATTAGCAAGAAGGGAATGGTTTATGGTCTACTTGACATCCACATCTCCAAAGGAATTTATGAGGGATGTGTTCTTGGAAAACACCCTCAAGATAAATTCGGCAAAGGAAAGACTTAGAGAGATTCCTCTCCTTTATATCTGATCCATAGTGACCTCATGGGCCCTTTTCTGCATCCATCAATTAGGAAAGAAAGGTGCATGCTCATTTTTGTCAATGATTTCTCATACTTCACATGGATTTTATTTCTTAGTAAAAAATTAGAGGTCTTTCAAAACCTCAAACATTTCAAATCCCTTGTTGAGACACAATCAAGAAAGAAAATCAAAATCCTACAAACTGATAACTGGGGAGAGTATGTCAACCATGAAATCCATAATCTTTGTCCCAAGGTAGGGATTCAATTGCAGCACATGGTTCCCTATACTCCACAACAAAATGGAGTTTCTGAGTGGAAAAATAGATCTCTAAAAGAGATGGCATCTTGCATGATACATGCAACATCACTTCCACATAGATTATGGGATGAAGCACTTAATTGTGCAACCTACATCCAAAATATATCTTCCCATAGATCTATCAAGGATAATACCCCCTACGGGGCTTGGAGCATCCTCAAACCAAAAGTGACCCACTTTCATATTTTTGATTCACGTGCATGGGCCAGGATTCCCTCTGAAAAGAGGAAGGTAATTGATCCATAGAGCACAGAGTGTATATTTGTTGGATAGCCCGATGGTGTGAAGGGATAAAGACTTATTTATCTTTCCTTGGACCAAATCATCATTGAGAGAAGTGTCCAATTCGAGGAAAGTGTCTTGTATGTACCTCATTATCCACATGAAAACACCTTTGTTCTTCCACCTGTCAGAGATGATGATCATGAACATGTCGACTCTTCTTCAGATGAGAATTCTGATTCAGATGATTTAGATGATATAGATATAGATTCAATATAGTCAAATGCAAAGTCATTGCATGTAGATGCATATGTAGAGCCAAAGCTGAGGCCCATGTGGGCTTAGACTTCTCTTTAGGATGTAGTGGATCTTGTTGGGGATCCAACTAATACTAGGAGGACTTGATCTAATTTCGAGGAGCCTCCTCTTGCACTCACTGCCACTAAACCATTGCCACCCATGAATATTTTCTTGGTTCAGTATTAAGATCCATAGTCTTATGGAGAGGCTGTTGGAAATCCCTTTTGGGAATCCACCATGTAGGAGGAATAAAACTCCCTCCTCAAGAATTAGACTTGGGATCTGGTTCCCCTTCCTTTAGGAAGGAAACTTGTTAGGTGCATATGGGTCTATAGGACCAAGATCACAACAGATGGAGAAATTAGTAGATACAAAGCCAGACTTGTTTCCAAAGGCTTTCAACAAGTGCATGGAATTGAATATGATGAGACCTTTTCTCTAGTAGAGAATATGGATTCCATATGTTTGGCACTTTCCATTGTGGAAACCAAGGGATGGGAAGTCCATCAAATGGACGTGAAGAATTCATTTATTAATGGTGATCTATATGAGGAGATATATATGGATCAGCCCCAAGGATTTATGCAAAATTCATCTTTGGTTTGTCTACTAAAGAAATATCTTTATGGCCTCAAGAAGGCTATGAGGGCATGGTATGCCAAGATGGACTCCTACCTGCTGTCACAAAACCTTTTATGTTGTAAATTAGACCTGAATGTTTACATGCTCAAGACGGTCGATTCAATTCTATTCCTAGTTCTGTATGTTGATGATTTGTTGATCACTAGTTGCTTAAATTCAATGAATGTTGCAGTCAAGAGGATTCTTCATGATAGGTTCTTGATGACGTACATGGTTTCGCTACATTTCTTCCTTGGACTCGATATTAGTGAGGATGCATCAAGCATCAAACTGTCTCAGGCCAAGTATGCATGAGATCTCCTTGAGATATTTCACATGACAAACTGCCAGTTTTCCCCAACTCCTTTCCTATCAGGAGTCAAACTTGAGGAAGGTGGGGAAAATCCACTGGTTGACATCAAACTGTATAGACAGCTAGTGGGGAGCTTGTTGTATCTCACACACTCTAGACTAGACCTCTCCTATGCAGTTGGAATAGTCTCTAGGTTTATGCAGGAGTTGCATGAGCTACATTGGAAGGTTACAAAGCGTATCATTTGATACGTATAGGGAACCATCACATTTGCAACAAAATCTACATTGGAACTCATCGAGTTCATTGATTCTGACTATGTTGGCGATAAAATTGATCTCAAGTCTACATCTGGTTACTCACTCAGTCTTGGTTTTGGGCCTATATCTTGGTCGATGTTGGAAGCAGGCAAAATTAGAAAGAAAGGCTATTTTGGGAAGAAAGACATGCAAGAGGAAAGCAACAAATGGAAGGAAGAGTAGCACATGCTCATGCATGGAATACCTAACGATGTTAGGGATAGGGTTTTTGTAATACATTGTAATGGATGATGAGCCAGAAATGTATATATATAGATTCTTAGTAGATAGAGGACAGTGGAAAAGAGAGACAAAGACATAGAGGGAATTTTTGCAACACTACTGTAACCCGATACCCTTTTGTAAGTTGTTGAGTTGTAGGGGAGTCATAAGGGTAGATATTGAGGGTTAGGTCACAAATTGAGGAGCCTGGTCCAATCTAGTCCACCTCATAGTAGATCCTGACCAGACTAAGGATGAGTTGTAAAGTGCACGGTGCTGTAGTTTTGGAACTGCCATAATAGAAGAGCTTGAGAGCCAGATATTTGTGGACATAGCTCAGGAGGGGGTGAACCATGGTAAAAATTCTGTTATGTGACTGAATGATTGTGTCTCTTTTACTATTTATGAGTAGATGTTAACATGAGGAATGAATGAGTTAACAAGGTTGATTACATTGCATGCACAATTTGGAATAACAATATATTGATTTAATAAGTTAAATAGAAATCTCAGCGTACACTTCTCAGATATCCATTCAATCCTGGACTACAAACACTTGAGTATTACAGTGACCCATTAATACTATCTCAAGTGAGACTGCACAGTGCACTCTGTGTGTTGCGTTGCCTTCTGGTTTACCAGGAGGGCCGATAGTTTTAGAGGCTTTGTTGGAACCCCAATGGACTTGAACCTGGGCCAATCATGTTAAAGGTATAATGTAGAGATATCTTAACCAACAAATGGTTCTGTTGGTGGTTGGAATAGTATAGTATTGATTAGATGGGATCTGTTGAAAGTCTATTAAAAAAAATGTAAGATCTGTGGAAGGTAGGTCAAAGGAATACCAAATCGGACAACAAGAAGGGGAGAAGAATGCGCTGCTAGAAGGGGATGTTGAGACCATGGAATCCCACAAAAGTAGAGATTGAAAGTTGGTTGAAGACAAAGGAGATAGAATTTTCACAGAAAGATAACAGAAACCCTAGAGTAACACCAGGAAAATATCTTGAGAAATATGTGTTTACTGATCTGCATGAAGTATTTTTCTGTGATTTTCCACACTTATTACAGGAGTGGATATTGAGGTTGAAGTAAAACCATGCAACAAACCAGATCCAAAATTTAGATTCGACCACAGTCTAGATCACGCAGCTATGGTAGGTGAATAATAAATTCACTCGCGTAGTATATTTTTGGCTCGACAGTATTGTAGCAGGATTTATAACAGAATTTGCAATCAATACCACGAAGTCATACAACACAATGGAGACAGAGTTCCTACACAGGCCTCAAGGAAGATATATTATATTAGTGTATACTTATATTAATATATTTCTCTATAACAAAGGTTTCATGAAAATGGAATCAAACAACTAAACTTCTCGACATGCATGGGGGAAGGGGGGAAGCATTGACAGGAAAAGGAGAGATGGAAGGAGAAGTGGATAAAGGAAAAGAGGAAGCCTTAGACCCAATCATGATGGATGATGACCAAATAAAGCAGATCATGGCGATAACTGAAAAGACGTGCAGTGGAGTACCCTACCAATACAAGGTGAATACCAAGAAGAAAACCATAGCCATGAGGGAAGGCTTTGCAAGTGATGAAGACGAGGTAGAGGATATCCGGGCTATGGAGAAGATTGAGGAAATCCTGCGTGCAACATATGAGAGGAAGATGAGAGGTCCAAGAGCGGGAACAGAAGGAAAAAATCCTATCCATATTAATGTCAGTGTGGAACCCTTAAACCCATGTACGACTAACACACCCAAAATAACACCGACATTTAGACAACCAAATTTCAAGAGAAGGAAGACAACATGAATTACATCTACACAAGGAAATACAAGAGGAGCTAGTTTAGGGAGAATGATTCAAGTATATACACCGCGTAGAGGTATTAGTTCAGCATTAGGATGGAAGGACACAATCCCACCATCAGGTTACTAAAATTCAAAGGAGAAGTGTTGGAGGACCCAAAAAAGAACCTGTTTATCTGTGAAAAGATCTGGGAAGAAAAACAGATCACAAACGAGGAAACTACACTTCCACAACTAGCGATTACATTAAGGGATCACACACTAGATTGGTATATGAGTTTAGCGACAAACAATCCACCAGGGACAACTAGAACGATGGCATATATCAAGAAGTTACTAATAAATGAGTTTTAGAAGCCAAGTTTAGAGGATCAGTACATGAACGAGATGATAGAAATTAGACAAAAACTAGGAGAATCCATATGGGATATTGATCATAGATTCAAGCGACTGAAATAAAAGTTGAAATATCTCATGAAAAATATGCAACACAAGTACATGTTTGTCAATTCACTATTACCACATTTGAAATATCCACTGCGACAACAAAATTTTCAGATACAGGAAGAAGATCTGCAGGCATCCCTGCAACTGGAAGAGAACCAATATCAGAAGATGGATCCAACCATTGAAGAGCTGAAGGAGGATTTGAAGAACTTAATGTTCCAACTAAACTAGAACAAAAGTAAGGACAAACGAGAAGCTCTTTGGTGTACCACATGTAGGATAGAAGGACACCATAAGAACAAATTTCCAACATTCTCTTAGTATATGGCAACAGGAATGCCAAATCCATTACCAATAGGAGGACTATGGTGCGAAATATGTAAGAAAGAGGGCCATGATCCATATCACTACCCAATGATGGAGAAATACCAGACAATCCCAAAGAGTTCATATTGCAACTTTTGCAAGTCAGTGGGCCATGATGAAAAAGATTGTAGAACTATGGACTTCATGAGAGAGGGGACATCAACTGCATACAGGGTGCAGGAATAAATGATGACCGGGCAAGCCACACCTCAGTTTAACCAGGTACCAGCTCCATACAACACTGTGCATCAACCATATAATATTGCTTAGCCATATTACAACACAGCACAGCCTCAGTACAATACCACATAGTACAATCAGGCACCTCAGTATAACACACCATGAGGAGATCAAGCTAGCTATAGAGGTGGAGGATGAGAAAGAGGAGGCTTTGGAAGAGGTAGAGGACCAATGGTATGTCACAAGTGTCAACAACCAGGACATTATGCAAGAGAATTCCCACTTCCACCAACGACTTGTATGTATTATAACGCATCATATCATGACACAGAATAATGTCTTATGTTACTAGGGAAGATCGAGGAAAAGAGGAATCAGAATAACCAGAATGTCCAATTGATTTCTGCGGAAGAAAAGGATGAAGGGAGAAACATCAACATAGTTATGCTCAAAGTAATTAAAATAGGAAACGACATCGTACGACAAGATCTAGTGCAACATCAATGAGTGAAGAAGAATGTCGAACCAAGGAAGAAGTTCGATGCATAAAACGAGAAGGAGATATTTAAGCAATCCAGAAAAGAATTTATGAAGCCATACACCGTGTCAACCTCAACTGCACAACATAGCAAGGAAGTACCAGAGTACGAGATACCTCCATCGTTGGATCATACCAAAGTAAGTACAATCAAAGGCTTTTTGCAATCATGTGTAAAACTATTGAATGATCCATCCTCTGTCAAAATATTTCAAAATATATTAGAAAGATGTAGCATAGAGATAGATGGAAAACTAGAACAAAAAATAGTAAATCACCTACATACAAGGAGAATAAGAAGTAGGGAGTTCATGATGAATTCCAACATCAAAGATTTCAACATGGGAGATATCATACTGGATCTAGGATCTGAAGTTAATGTATTACACAAAAAGACATGGCAATGCATGGGAGAGCCCACATTAGGATATTCACTCATTCGGCTGAAACTACCAAACCAACACAGAGTTCTACCAATTGGAAGACTCGAAGGAATGACAATAGACCTGGATGGAGTGTGCACTAAAGCATACTTCAAAGTGATTGAAATAGTGGATGGAACAACACCATATCCATCATTGCTTGGCTTGGATTGGGAGTTTGATAACCATGCCATAATCAACTTAAATACATGGAAAATGACATTTGAGTAAGAATAATACAGGGTCATTGTGCCATTAGACCCATCAAAATGGGAGAGGTTTGTAGAGCCTACTTTCTTGGACTTCGAGGAAATCAACAAGTTGTACAGAACAACTGTGCGAGATGAGGATTACATGAACCCAACTGTAGATGGGATACTTAGTTGGCAGATCATTACTTCATGTGCGTCAGACTCATATACGGGTTTAGAAAACTGACAACAAAGGCTACACAAAGTTTCCAAAAGAATATGTGCAAGAATAGACTGTGCAGTAATATGGGTAGGTATGAAGATGAGGGAACCACCCAACTTCCATGGAGTAAATGATCTAGAATCATTCTTGAAACTTTATGAAGATGAAGTGTTAGAAAATCAGAGACTCTTAGCACTCAAGATAGCACTCAAGGCCAAAACTGAAAGATGCTGGGGTGCACACAAGGAACAATCAAGGATTGGTACCAATGTAAGTGGTTATTGCGCATAAGGTTTGGCATAGAACAAAGAAGAAACCAACAGTAGAAGTACAATGAATAGGGTGCACCAGTGGAACACTTGGAGAAGTGTAGAGTACTGTGTAAAATGACACCCCAAAAGAATGGCATCATTTCATCCATACATTAGAGGGCATCCCAACAAACTGGTATACGAACCAGGAACTGCGCAGAGGAACTATGAGCTAGACAATACTATAACAGAAATTTATAGCCACTTTCTCATTCAAGCATGAGAATCCCAACATAGATGCAACACTTCAGAAAATAATAGGGGTGATATTCATTAAGGAACTAGAATTTGAACTCATAACAAAAGAACAAAAGAAAAACAGACAGACAATGAAAGAACTATTGTCATGCTACCATGTGCAAGAATAAGTACCAGAGGAAGACAACTTGCATGACATTCAGATTGAGGAAGCAGAAGGTGAAAGAGAAGTGGAAGGTCCACCTCTAGAATCATAATTAATTGATGCATCGATCAAGGTGAAGAAAGTCAACATTGGGATAGTTGAGAATCCCAAAATGGCCAACATTGGAGACTACTGGGATGAACAAACAATAGAAATCATAACAAAGTTACGACACAAGTACAACGACCTGTTCCCCACAACGTTTACAGAAATGAAGGGCATAGCAAGAGACCTAGGTGAAATGAAGATACCACTCAGAGATGAGGCAATACCAATCAGACAATGACCATATAGACTAAATCTGATCTATAAGCAAAGAGTCAAAGCTGAGATCGATAGGATGCTCGAAGTCGGCATCATAGAACCTGTGGAAGAATGAGAATGGACAAGCCTGATAGTAGTTAAGGAGAAAAAACAAGGCAAGATAAGAATATGTGTCTACTTGAGGAAGTTGAACGATGCATGCTTACACGACCCATTCTCTACACCCTTCATGGACAAAGTGTTGGAGAAAGTAGGAGGACAGGAAGTTTATTCATTCACCGACGAATTTCTAGGATACCATCAGATCAAGATAACGCCAAAAGATAGATACAAGACCACTTTTGCGATGGAATGGGGATCCTACCAATACACAGTCATGTCGTTTGGAATGAAGAATGCACCAACAATATTTTCCAGAGTAGTCATAGTGACATTTAAGGAATTTATCCACCAGTTTCTAGAAGTATACGTGGACAATTAGACATTCTATAGCCTATTGAAATACCATGTAGAGGTCTTGTGGCTGATGTTAGAAAGATGCAAGCAGTTCCAAATATCATTAAACATTAAGAAGTGTAGTTTTGGAACACTATTTGGGATACTATTGGGCCAGATAGTATGCAAGAAAGGTTTACTAGTAGATCCTGCAAAAATTGTAGTAATCGTTAACCTTCCATTACCAAAAATAGTTCATCAACTAAGAGTGACATTGGGACACACATGATACTACAGAAAATTTATTAAAGGGTACGCACAAATCACCTCGCCAATGGAGAAACTGTTAAGAAAAGATACAAAGTTTCTGTGGAATGAGGATTTTAAACACGGACTGGATACACTGAAAGAAAATATGGTAACAACACCAATACTAGTATTTCCAGACTAGGAGAATACATTCCACGTACATGTAGATGCATCAACCATAGCACTTGGAGTTATTTTGGTGCAGCCAGGAGTAGGAGATTTGGATCATCCTATAGAGTTTGCTAGCAGAAAACCGTCAGAATCAGAGCAAAACTACAACACTATAGAGAGGGAGGGCCTAGCTATGGTCTACACACTTCAGAAGTTCAGACACTACTTATTAGGGAAACATTTCAATATTTTCATAGATCATTCAACACTTAAGTACCTAGTCAACAAGCTAGTGTTGGGGGGGAGAATGTATTGATGGTTACTACTGTTTCATGAATTTGACTTTGAAGTCATAGTGAATCCAGGGAAGCTAAATGCAGGACCCAATCACATGTCAAGGAGCACGATTGGAGAGGAACCTACCTACTTAGAGGACAATTTTTTGGACACACAATTGTTTTCAATCTACATCATTGATGAATACTTTGCAGACATCATCCCATACTTGAGTACATGAACTACACCTTAGGAATACAACACCACGCAGAAGAAAAACTTGGTAGTCTGGGCCGCAGAATATCATATGATTGTAGGACACTTATACAAAATGGGTGCAGATAACATCTTGAGAAGATATGTGCTAGAACATGAAAGACCAAGTATTTTAGTAGAAGCCCATCAGGGAATAGCAGGAGGAAATTATGCAGGAAAAGATATTGCGTAGAAGGTATTGTGCATAGGACTATGGTGGACAACCATTTAGAGAGACTCGAAAGAGTATTGCCACATATGTGATGTATGTCAGAGGGTTGGTAAACCAAATAGAAGGGACGAGATTCCCTTGCGACCACAAAAAAATTTGCAGGTATTTGACAAATGGGTAATAGATTTTGTGGGACCAATTAACCCACTAGCCAAGAGGAGAGGAGAAAGGTACATTATCACTGAGACAGAATACCTGACAAGATGGGAAGAAGCAACACCAGTCAAAGATTGCAGTGCAAAAACAACAACAAACTTTCTATTTGAGAAAGTGATCACTAGATTTGGTTTCCCAAGGACTTTGATGAGTGACCAAGGAACTCACTTCATTAACAATACTATTAAGGCTATGACTGAGGAATTTGAAGTCCATCATCAAAAGAGTACACCATATCATCTGCAAGAGAATGGAACAATAGAAGCCTTTAAAACAATCCTTGAAAATGCACTGATGAAGATCTATAATGTTAATAGGGATGATTGGGACCTAAAAATACCAGCAGTATTGTGGGCATACAGGACCACATGCAATAATTTAACAGGACACATGCCATTCAGATTGGTATATGGACAAGAAGCAGTGGTTCCATTAGAATTTTCGGTACCTAGTCTATGTGTAGCAGTAATTATGAACATGATAGAACGAGGCACAATACAGGATAGGCTGAACCAACTGATGATCATGGAGGAAGATAGGATCCTAGCAGGGTTCCACCAACAAGTTCAGAAAGCAAGGGACAAAGCTTGGCCTGACAGACATATCAAGAGGAAAATCTTCAAGACAGGAGACTTAGTGTTGATGTATGATAGTAAATCCCTTCTGTTAGCACCACAAGTCACCTCTGGATTACAACAAAGGTAATCTTGATACCCATCAATTTTATATGTCACAAATGAATAAACTGGGGTGGTTGAATGTAATATACCAGATATATAAAATATGTAGAACATAAATAAAATGCTAGAAATGGTAGAATAATAGTAAAATATCTAGCATAATCTTCACAATACATAGAAATGATATAAGAAATAGCAATAGAAAAAGAACTTTGATTTAGAAAGCAATGTTCACAGGCCTCTTCGAGGGGGCAACCTCCAATTGAGCAGCGCTCTGTTACAATAATCTCCAAGCTAGGGTTCACATACCCTTGCCCCTTATTTATACTAAATATGTCTATTAAGAGAAGCATCTAGAGGAAGATCCTTCTAGAAGCGAAAGCTTCTATTAGGTCTTCTTACATCCGCCTTATTCTATTTTATTTAAAGGCCTTATTAATATTGATCTTTATTACATCCAAATACATTGATCTACCTATGTGCAGGTTAGGATCTTAACATCGAATGGGCGCAGACCCAAGAGAATATCACTTTAACTCAGAATCTTGGACCAGGAAAAGCATAAGCAAGTGAGGTCTTGATCTAACTCCAGTCAAGAAGTTGAATTTAAAATGAGAGGAGGGAAGACTTGGTGAGAAAATGTAAGGGCCTGCTATGGACATCTAGTCTTCCAACAGCCTAAGGATGAAAAACTTCAAGAACAATATCCTCTTGGACCCGAAGCTTCAAACACTAAGATATGCCTAAACAGAATAGTTATAATAGTGTGGTGATCAAACCTACATCACAATGCTACTGTAACAACTCAATTGGATCCTCCAATTTTAAGTTACTCAGTGTGATAGGGGAAAGATAACATAGGAAACTGATAAAAAACTGGTGAAAATATTGCAGTGATCAAACCTCCATCATCCTACAACATAACAACCCTCGACTGGATCCTCCAATTCCGAGTGTCTTAACAAAGTCTTTACAAAGAGACGGGAAGAAGTTGACTTTCATTAAAAAAGAAGTCTCAAATACAAATACATGACCAGAGGAAACAATGCCTCATCAAAACTTTACAATCTGAGAGCCTAGCTCAACCATCCCCCCACCTTTACAAAAATAATAGAAATGAGCATATATACTTAGAGCAATTTGCCTCCCTAACAATAGGAGGGTAGTTGAGTGATTACATTCAAGGATTTATGTGTGCAGGATCTCTTCTCATCTGATGGGAACATTAGATCAGCATGGCTCTTGCAGGGGGACCTACACACAGGGGTACCATGGACTGAATTTCTCCAGACCTCCCACACCTTTCATTCATGGCTTGAGCTAAGGCTTCAGCTACCCACTCAATTTCCATTAATTTCCCTATTGGGATCAGAGGAGGTCGAGTTGATTTGGCACCTAGAGGATGCGGCAACCCCTTCTGTAGCTAAACCCGATGCTATGGCCCTTTGCACAACTCTTCCCACTTCTCCACACGACCTAGGGAAATGACCCTGCTCCTATTCCCCACAAAGTGTTTTAGACTTTTTCCTCTCGGGGAGTCCCGACTAACTGTCCCCAGGATCCCCGGTGCATGATTTCACGAAACCACACACCCAGATCAATAGTTATGTTGTAACAGATGTTGGAAATTGCTCTACTCAGTGTCTTCATCGCAAATGTGTGAGGATGCATCACCCGGTGTGACCAACAATATGAAAATGTAGGTCTATGGTGGTGGTGGGGGATATGCTCATCAGGTTTATCCAGAACCCCTTGTAGCCCACAAAGAAGTGGTTGCAAATAGAGACTTGTTTCTCGCCATGCTTATAAATTTCCATGCCGCTCTCGGGACCAGATTATCAATCCCAAAGATTGGAGGCAGGGATTTGGATCTTCACTGTCTGTAAAAGGAAGTAAGTGGGTGTGGTGGGCTGCAAATGGTTATTAAGGAAAGAAAATGGAAGGAGATAGCCTTGGCACTTGACTTTCCTCCAACAACAACAAGTGCTTCATTTGCTTTACACAAGTTCTACAATAGTTTTCTTCACCACTATGAGAAAGTATATCTATTCGGAGTTAAAGGAAACCTAGTTCCACCTCCAACTCCCCCAAAAAATCCATGTCCAGCTTCCCATTGCTCATAGGTTGAGCATATGCAATCCATTTCTGAATATCCTGAACCAGAGACGAGGAAGCAGAAAATAGATTCTGCTCAAGTACTAGGAGTGGACCCTGCATCATCAATTGGGAGCAGTGTGCTAGGGTCTATTGATGGTAAATTTGAGAATGGTTATCTTATTACTGTGATGGTTCGTACAAGGAAAATGGAAGGTGTTTTGTACCATATACCTCCTACTAGTGCCAGACCACAAGGTGCATCTCTATCAATATTTATGAATAGCATCATAACTGGTGCTAAAGATTTAAAAATTGAGGATCAAATCAATCGTCGACGTAAGAATGTCAAGGAACGATCCAAACACACCAAGGAAAAATAGAAGAGGCTATACCTTTTTTTTTACTGAACAACAAGCCAAGTTGAAGTCAATGGAACCTGATAAGAACAGAGAAATCAACAAGATGATTGGCGATTTGTGGAATCGACTTCCAGAAGACAAGAAATCACCTTATCAAGAAGGGCCACGAAGAGCAATTACACAGCAAATGAAACATCAATGCATCAAGAGTGCAGATTGTGTTGGAGTCGGAAAATTCATGGGCAATATATAATTGCTCTCAGATTCCTTTACCATATAATACTTTAGTCGTTCTAATCAATCTAGATGTTACCAGGCGGTTTTAAAAATTCGGAATAATAATAATGATTTGTATTATATGTCGTCCATGTGCTAATTTGTATATATTATATCCTTCATTTCTGTTCTCCCGATCCATCAATCGATATAATCTCTTCACCCATTTAACAGGCAGCAAGGATGAGTCCATGTACTCTCTCACTGCTGTCACTACCAAAGGGTGATGCAAAGAGAGTCCACCCCTTTCTTAATATTGCAGATTAACAAAATTCCATGGGAGCCCTCAAGTCTGCTGCTCATTCAAGCAATCCTTCTGTGCAATGGATGACCACTTCTTTAGACGTCGTTCTCTCTGCATATTCCAACATTCAGTCTCTAGCTATTTCCAATTTCAAGTGGGTTAATGATGACCTGGAAGACATCGTGAAGCTTCTGGATATGTGAAACATCGTTAGCAATAACATTGCTGAGGTGAAATGTTATGAGAGGTTGCTTCAAAGCATCGTTCACTCTATGGATCATGCAGGGATGGACATCGGCAAGATAAGTTAGACCCCACTTCTAAGAGTAACCAATTTATTGGCTGACTGCAGATGTACCAACACTATCAATGTTGTTGCCAGATGCAATACTGCTACTTCAATATGGAGACGATTGGTTAATATTGAAGAGGTTATAGCCTCTTCATATTACTCAAGAATCAGTAGACCTAAGCATGATTCATCAAACGATATGTTTAATATTAAGGATTGCACTTCTTTCATGCTTGAAACAGTCACCCGGGCCCTGTCAGTCGAGCTACCAAGGCCATTTCTTCATGCACAACGCGATTCCCGCGTGGCTACGGGGTTCTGTTCTAGCCTCCACAGATTGTATGAATGGGTGAGGATTCATAACAGTAGGTCCAAGGGCTCTCATTGTCTGTTGCATGAGATAAAGACAATGAATGTTTTAGTGAGAAAAGTTGCATGATATTTTATCGGCTGAGAAGTAGGAGAAGGCCGAAAAAGAGTAGACAGACAATTCAACTCTTACCAACTTGGCTCCAAATCAAATAGAGGTTTCCTCAAGTAAAGAACATGTGTCCCTTAATACAACTTATTCACATGGAGGTGAATCAAACGCATGCACTGTTATGGATAGTTCACTGAAAATTAGAAATTATTTGTTCTTTTAACATAAGTTGGTTCAATTATTGTTGTGATTAGTTGAAGTTAGTTCATTTTCAGTTAGGTATCCTATGGCAAGGATTCAACCTCCTTGAGAGAGGGAATTTATATAAAGGATCATTCATTGTAATAGAAAAAGGGGGACAAGAGGGGGAAACCTCTTTTGAAGAGCGCTCCTATTGAATGTGGAGATATTCTGAAAACCTGGAATGGAGTAATGCAGGAGAGACATGTTCACTTGATGTTGTGAGATTCATCACAGTCGATTCTTTTAGTATGTTCCCTATTTTCTTATATTCATATTGTTTATCTCTTCCTTTATCGACTGAGTTAAAAAAAATTTGGAATTCATTTTGCATGCTCCTTACACACAGTTGATATCTGTTGTGTTTCAATGATAGATGGTCAGAATTCACTCAAGATTAGTGCTCTGCACCTAGTTATTAACCTTTAGTCTTTTTCCTCTAAAGTTGTACTGAAAATTCATCCCTGTTAGATGCTTTCACTGTGATGGTATTTTCCTTTTATTTTCTACTATTATATCATGATTATCAATTGCTAAAACATAGACTTACTTTGACTCATTTTCTGCAAGTAATACAATCACTGCCATTATCCCTTTTGTTTGGTTTTCACTTGACTCCATCGCCCAATAGGCCCTTTTCAAATCTGTGCAACCACCAAACTTATTAAAATATTTTGTCTTGTAAAAAATCTGGCCTTCTTACTATGTTTACTGCATATTCTTTGATTAAAAAAAACCTTGCTTATTGAGAAAGCCATATCTAAGTGTATTAGGTCAGAAACACACTCTAAAGCGGTTTTCAGGGATTGGCTTGCTGCAACCCAAGTCAAGCTCCGAACAACAAATACATTTTTCTTTTAAAATGTGCTAAGGCTTGGCTCTATTACAACCTAGATTCAACTCTTGTGACAACAGGTTAAATCTGTCTCAGGATGAACGACCACGATGATTCCTCGAAGTCCCCAAGTTGCCAGCCTTACTTTCCCTATGACAGGGTGCTAGGACCGTGGGCCCGAGGTGCTTTTTCATTTCACATTTTGGTGATTCCTAATGCAATGGAAGGGCAACCCCCAGTCTTTCAAAGTCCTAGATACCCAAATTGTGATGGTGCTTAATCGCGTGTCACGTGCCCCTCTAAAATTAATGGTCCAAATTAAACCCCCTGGTGGGACCACATACCATCGACACACCTGGGTAGACTTTTCTTTGGCCCGGATCCTCTGCCACATGTTCTCCCTGATAGATGGCCCAGATGATTTCAATGATATGGGGCCACCTTGCCACGCGATGAGCGCTAACTCCCTTCTCGGACCCACTTCCTTTATGACTAGGGGCTAGGACCATGGGCCCAACCCCTGGGGCTTCGAAATTTCTCATTTCGGGGTTGAGAGGGAGTCAAATCCATGTCCCTTAGACTCCTGGTAGCCTAAATTATGACGGGACTCAAATCTTGTCACGTGCCTTCACTGGATCAGATGACCCTGATCATTTCAGCGATATGGCACTATCCCCTGTGATAAGTTTTGTGCAACTCTGCTGATCATGATAACCCGATGGTCGTTGATCTGCTCCATCAATGGATCCTTGCCGCTGAAAACTAATCTATGCCCACATGCTCATATCTTAAGCCTAAAAAGAGATTTTTTGCATGCTGCGCTTGGGTGCTTCTTGTGCAGACCATGAACCTGGATACCCTTTTGCCAGTGACAATAATTGGTGATAACATTGGATCCATGGTGGATAGATTCATCCCTGTGATGCTCTAAGAACTCATTCTACATCTTTAGTGCCTTCTGTTGGGCTATGGAGTCAAGCTCAAAACACCCTGCTGAAAATACAAGCCGAAAAGTAAAAGAAAAACAAAATAAACATACATGATCAAAAGAGCTTATTTATGTACAATCCTACACTAATTTATTTTTTACATGGATCTAGGTGAAAGAAAGTTTCCACCATAGCCAATAAAGTAACTTCCTGAAAGGAATCTCCTTCACTTTGTCGATGATCACTAGCAGATGATGCAATCGTGACAGTAGAACAGTTACATCCTTCAACTTTCCTCCTAATGCTGAGGTCAGGAGAAAGTTGGGCATTTTCAAAACATGAAGGAAATACAATTCCTTGTAATCCTTCATAGGCTCATAGGCCGAGCGAAAAACTCCAAAAAAATTGTAATTGGCACCCTCCTCTACTACACAGCTGCTCCTACAGTGTTGAATATCACTGGTAGGCATAGGTGGATAGAAAAATGATGTGGGTTGATTGGTCTTGGGTGATGGTTTCTCACTAATCGTCTCTAAACAGGAAATAAACTACTCCTCCTGCTGCTCCTCTGGTTCTTCTTCTTGGCTCTCCCAAGGGTTAGATTCATAATCATCATAAACAGGACCCGTGGGAAAAATTTGCTCTTCCTCGTGTTGCTCAGCATCTTCTGTAGGCCTGGGATGGATGAATTCCTCACAATGTTCTTCATTGGTTAATAGAGTATACAAATATACTGTCTTCTCTTGGAAATCCTGCATATCCAGCTCAAAATCTGATTCATAGCTATCATATACAGGTTGGATTCTCCTCTAGTCAACAAACTGTGATGTGGGGCTCTGCTGCTCCTCGTTTGAATAATCATCAAATCTTGGGATAGTAGGAATGTTAGGAGAAGAATGCAAGGCCTCTAGAGTCATGAAATATTCAACGCTATCATCATCGATAAGGCTATCAAGAACATCTTCTTTAGGGGATGGAAAATCCTCTACATCTTCCTCAAAAAGGCATTAATCATGATCTGCCTTCAATTCCTCAATCTCTATAGAAAGAGACTTTGCTAGCTCCATCAACTCACTTAGAGCATCTCCACCCTCCTCATGGTCCTCATCATCATGATCTTCATTAGACACAGCCATATGTTGATCGTTGTCTTCATATTCCTCACGACAATCATGACAAATAGACTCAAAGGAATAAAACGCTTGACAGTGCCTAGTGAAGGTTGCATGAAATTTTCCCAGTGAAGAAATGATAGCAGTGGGTACAGAATGATACCCCTCATGAGTATCCCCTACTAACAAGAACATGAACATATTCATTAATACATCCTCATGATGTATCTCCCATTGGTGTATGAGTTCATGAAACTCACTGAGATGTCGAGCGTGGTTGTCTTCTACATTCCCCCTAAATATGGGAAACTAATCACCCCACTCATCCACAGTAGAGACAACATTAGGAAAACCAGGAACAACAAAAAAATTAAAGAGAGAAAACCTCCAAGCCAAGATTTTTTCCATTTCAGGACAGTGGAGTTGCCAATCGATTCTTCAACCATGGAGTTGCCAGGTGAAATATGTGCAACTTCAAATGTGTCTGGTCTTTGTTCACCATCAAAGGCTAGATCCTAATGTTGTCATTCCCCTAGGGAACTTCTCAAGCTGAGAAAGCATCTACTGAAAACCTTCTCGAGAAAGCTCCTCTAGGTTAGCTTTCATGTGTGCTAAAAGAAGGCACAACTGAAACAGTGAAGTGGAAACATTGGAGTCGCCACAGTGGAGTCAACAGGTGCACAGTTGCAATCCTCGATGTGATAGGTTCTGATGCACCCTCATAACCAGTAAGATTTGTCATTCAATCCCAGGGAAAATATTCAATTTCGTCCCCGACAACGGCACCAGAAATGTTAGCACCAGAAGTCACCTCTAGATTACAACAGAGGTAAGCCTAATACCCATCAGTTTTATATGTCACAAATGAATAAATTGGGGTGTTCGAATGGGTGCAGACCTAAGAGAATATCACTTTAACTCAGAATCCTGAACTAGGCAAAGCATAAGCAAGTGAGGTCTTGATCTAACTCCAGTCAGGAAGTTGAATTTAAAATGAGTAGAGGGAAGAGTTGGTGAGAAAATGTAAGGGATTGCTATGGACATCTGGTCTTCTAGTAGCCTAAAGACGAAAAACTTCAAGGACAAGATCCTCTTGGACCCGAAGCTTCAAACACTAATATATACCTAAATGACACAATTATAACAGCATGGTGATCAAACCTACATCAAAATGTTGTTGTAACAACTTGACTAGATCCTCTAGATCCGAGTTACTCAGTGTGATAGGGAAAATATAACACAGGAAACTTATTAAAACTGGTGAAAATATTGCAGTGATCAAACCTCCATCATCCTTCAACATAACAACCCTTGACTGGATCCTCCAAATCTGAGTGTCTTAACACAGTTTTTACAGAGAGATGGGAAGAAGCTGACTTTCATTAAACAAGAAGTCTCAAATACAAACACATAACTAGAGGAAACAATGCCTCATCAAAACTTTACAATCTGGGAGCCTAGCTCAGCCATCCCTCCCCCCTTTACAAAAATAACATAAATGAGCATATATACTCAGAGCATTTCTCCCCCCTCACAGTAGGAGGGTAGCTGAGTGATTACATTCAAGGATTTATGTGTGTAGGATCTCTTCTTGTCTGACAAGAACATCAGATTGTCATGGCCCTTGCAGGGGGACCTACACACAAGGGTACCACAGGTTGAATTGCTCCAGACCTCCCACACCTTTCATTCATGGCTTGAGATGAGGCTTTAGCTACCCTCTCAATTTTCATTAATTGCCCCATTGAGATAAGAGGAGGTCTAGTTGATTTGGCACCTGGAGGATGCAGTGACCCCTTCTGTAGCTAAACCCGATGCTATGGCCCTTTGCATAGCTCTTCCCACCACTCCACACAACCTAGGGCCATGACCCTGCTCCTATTCCCCACAAAGTGTTTCATCCCTTTTCCTCTCTAGGAGTCCCAAGTAACAATCTCCAAGATCCTCGATGTGCAATTTCACGAAACCACACACACAGATCAACGGTTAAATATGGCTCAGGATGAATAGACACAATGATTCCTTGAAGGCCCCAATTCACCAGCCTTACTTTCCATATGATCGGGCGCTAGGACTGTGGGCTCGACGCAACATCGCTTTTGCATTTTGTGTTTCAGTGATTCCTAATGCAAGGGAGGGGTGATCCCTAGTCTTTCAAAGTCCTGTTGATGGGCGAAATTGACTGTTCGTCAACTGAGAGAGTGGAACCAGTCCGAGGTTGTCTAAATAACCCAAGCCATTTGGAATGAACCACCCTGACGAGTTTAACGGCTCCGTTGGCCGCCCTAAGGTCCTAAGAAAACCAAAGAGGAAACTAACCTAAACTAACTAATCTAACTAAAACAAATAAAACAAACTAAATTAATTAAAACAAACTAAAACTAATACAAGAAACTAAACTAACTAATAAATAAAAACAAACTAATACAATAATCTAATTAAAACAAACTACTAAATAAACTAAAACTAAATACAAACTACACTAACTATTCTATATACAATATACTAATTAATATTATAATAACTCAAATCAACTATCTAATTACTAGCTGCAATATTACTTATTCACAAATATACAATGTATACAAATTGCATATTTGAATAAAACCTGTAAAACTCATGTGTTTTCTGCCCTAAGATATCCCGAGATATTTTTTGATTTTTTGATTTTATGAATAAGAAATAAAACTACTGAAATTAAACGATCTAATATATTTACTGAAATTAAACAATCTAATATACTAATTCTATTTAAACTAATAAAAAAAGTAAACAGACAAGTGACTAACTGACCTGGAAGCGCTCCTAATTTGTCCTGCATATGATGACTTTGAAGCTGGTTGGAGGAAGGAAATTCGCACCGGTTGGTCCAAAATATTTTCGTAAATGGTTAGCTGCACTGCTCTTTGAGTGGTTTACAGGACAAACAAGACATCAAAAATCATAACAACTATATGATTATAAATCTCTGCAATAAGGGAAACCTGTTATGCAAAAACTTATATTTGATAATTCAACTTATGAAGAAGATAAACCTGTCATTCACAAACTGAATTAAACAATTGTTATGTCTTTTATACACTTGGAAGAAACCAGATATGGATTACAGTGATTAAAATTATATCATTTACACATGATTAAGATATCTAAAGTAGTCATTAACCAGATACAAATTGATATACACAACATGAAACAAAATATTGATATAATGAGAAGCTAAAGTTGTGACAAAACACCAAATTCTGCTTCAGTCTGTATTATAACTCCATATCCTTGTTCTCCCATGAATGAGGATGAACATTATTACAAAAATCATAAGTATATATAAGTCTCTCCACAGGGAAAAACCTCCCTGTGGATAATATCAAACTGTTTTACATAATCTGGGAGATATCCCAAAATCAACTAAACTAGGAAACTAAAATGCAAATGAAATCTTTGAAATATCCCCTAACTGCTCATCAAATCCACTGTAATTTCGAATTCATCTGCAATAGATCAAAAATAACAAGTTAGGTATTTCATAAGAAAAACAATAAAAATTTGATTCTACAGACTTAGCTACAAAATAATCTAATTTTGTAGCTAGTCTAAAATAGCGTACATGATCAAATAGAAATCAAATCAAATCTTTTTAAAATAATCAAATCCAATTTTCTTTCTAATAATCATTCAAAACGAATCACTAATGTTTCAAATGACTTTATAATTCAAATTAAACAAAATCAATAGTGATCCAATCGAAAACAGAGGAAAGAATACTCTATTTTTCTTTGACCATAAAATCGGGTCAAACAATAACAGAAATTGTTTCAATTCAAATGAAATCAACAATGAGTGATATCGTATGTGATACGATCTAATCCAACACAATCATAATTCATTTGTCATGGTAGCATAAGATTCATGTTGTTTTAATTAAATACAAATATGGGAAGACTGTTACGATTTTGGGTAAATAAAACATTCATAACAACATCACCCCAACGAATTTCATGATTGATCTTTGCACAATCAACAAACAGGATCGGTGAATCATGATTGCAATCTTAATAGAATCAACAGAGGTTATAATTATCAGCTGGGAAAATGATCAAAGCATGACTGAGTTTGATTATAGAAACAAATCGCGCATCTGGATATAGTTACCTTCGTTCCTCAAATGAAATTTAAACAACATATTCATTACAATATGAATCGAACTGATAACATGGTCAAACAAAACAATGCGAATCGATTGGTTGGGTATAACTTTTATGAATTGTCTCTATTCGTGATTTGGTTACATATTAACAGAAACATATTGAATGGTATTCGAATTGGTCGAAAATGACATGACACAAAACCATAATAGTTAACCATTATTGCCAACCATATCATATACACTATAACCAATTCGAATCGAAACATTGATTGTGTTCAAAATTGAAATACCAGAAACAGCTTGTGTTTAGAAAAGATAGAAACGACTTCTATTAGCAATAGAGTATCCAATTTAAGCCAAATCAAAACAATCAAATCCATACCACGATCAATCGAATCGAAGAAAATCCAATCAAAGCTAAACTGGGAAAACGAAATTCGATTAATCATAACAAAACTATGCATATAGTATGACAGAGCAAAATCATGCTGTAAACATGGCTATTCGAGAGAATTTGAATTCGTTATATAAACAAGTGATAGAACATACCAGTGAGGCTGCTCAAATTATGCCAATTTTGAATTCACGACCACTGTAGCTGACTCCACATTCTTAAACAAAATAGAACCTGTTGTTCTTTGCTTTTTATCAGTGGCTTGCAATTTAGCCTTTTGACTGGTAAGCCTTGCAACTTAATCTTCCAGAGAAAGAATTCTGGACTGTAGCATGGGCACATCAAGATAATAACTTTCTAACCATGAGCCACACTGATCACAGGGTGGCATTGTAGGCTTAGGTAAAGCAGGAGAGGGTTTTGATGAAGGACCGAGGTTTGGACAAGGCAGTTTAATGCCTGGATAATTAGGGTCATTTTGCAAGCAAGGTGGTAAGTTCAACACGAAGTCAAAAGAGGGTTCGGCACACAAACCTTCCGAATAGGGATATTCACTTTCCAGGTAATGTTCCACCTCCGAGTTGGAATATCCACTCAAAATGATAGGGTCAGGGTTGACAAAAGGTTTCGGTTTGTTTCTTGCCATTCGAGAGATTAATCGATCATTCTTTTTGCCTTTGGAATTTGCAGTAGGTTTGGCTTTAGGATTTTTAGCCACAGGATTAGCAGTTTCGACATCCTTGGTCACAGAGTGGGGTAGGTCGATAGGTGAGTCGGGTAAGGGTTTAGGTAACATAACACTGTAGGGTACCGGAGGTACAGACTTTCCCTCGCTCACGACAGGTTTATCAACCTGTGGTGGGTTTGAATCCTCAAAATTATTGCGAGTAAGAAAATCATTCCAACAGTCTCGGTGTATCCCCAACTGACATACAACAATCATTTTAATCAACCCATAGTGAAAAAGGATGCTATCGGCCTGGTTCCTTTTGTATTTCTTTGAAATCTTGAATAGGATTCTATGTAGATAGTATGGCATATTGAACTCAAAACCCATAAAAACCATAAGCAAACGAAGGTGGTGTAAGAAAACAAAACCATACCGAGCCTCGCAGGTGATAAATTGTTTGACTATCATCAACAAATCATGCCAACGTTGCTTGAGTATATTCACGGGCAAACCCTTGTCGTAGGAGCTAACCTTACGCGACTGGAAGAGCAATGTCCATGGGACCTCTTCCACTTTATAATTCTTGGACCATCGTTGTCCAGTGGCAGGCAGACCCGTAGCTAAACTGAGAAATTGCTCATCAATTTCCAATTGGACATCCCCAACCTTGGCTCAGCAGCCATCAAAGGTTAATGCAAATTGCCGGGCCACGTAGGGGTTAAAACCATCAAACTTTTGTATGAATGGGAGCCATCCAAATTCCTCAAATTCATTGTAAGCACTGTCGAACATCAACAGAGCCTGGCTACCATTGGGTTCAGCCCTTACGACTGGAGCCATGGTGCGGGCACATGGTCAGGGTTTGGATTGAAAACAACAACACACAGGAGCAAAATTGTTTGGGCTAACAGCTACGAACGATCAAAGGGGAAGAAAATTAATGTGTGCGTGCGAGGGTGGTGGGATTATCCACTGCCATGCATAATAGTAATGGCAAAGTACAACCGTTGTTCAATCAATCATAACATAGTTCAAACCATATTAATCGGCCTACCCAAGAATCAAACGGTGGATGGTATACCAATGCGCCATTGTATTATTTCAAACCACAAATGTTCAATACGAAATCAAACCCAAAAGTTAAATATGCACCAATAATACTTCAAACCATTGTCATTCAATGTAAAATCAAAACCCAAATGTTTAACCAACGTGCCATTGCATAATCAAACATTTTGATCAAAGGTTTTAAAACATGGTGACAAATGATTTCATAAAATCGATAAGCCAAGAGCTTATAATAATAAGGATCACATCATATAAAAACAAAGTAAACCATGACCCCTATAGAATCAAGTATAACCCATAAATTTACATGCTCAATGCTTTACCAATTAAATAAAAATCAAGTTGCACAATCAAAGTAAGAATAGGCAAATAGGCATAGTTCGAAAAATCCTTACAGCCACTTAATAATAAACCAAAGGTAAGTGCTTTTCATAATATCAATGAGAAGATCATGACAGTTCAAATAACGATGGAGGAGTTTTCACGCTTTCAGTCATGAAAACTAAATCGAGACCAATTTGCAAGTGTCACAAGAAATGAAAATATCGTCTATTTGGAAAATGCGACGACGATTTGAAGTTCAGGAGACATAGGTGTAGGCAGCTTTTAGGGCAATGGAAAAAATTGAATTGGCTTCCAACAATGGCGACACACTGGGAGAAGCAGTTATCTCTGTCGAAAGAAACAAATTCAGATTAGGACGACAAAGAAAATTTCAACTCAAAACAACAATCAGAAAATCGTACAAACATCATCATTTACCATCTTTTCCAGCGATGTTTTAAAAGATGAAAACTAATAACAGTCTTAAGATTAGCAATTCACGATATTAATGATAAAATCTTCGATACTGTTGGCATGGCCACTGCTGCTAGTAGGCGTCCATAGCCTCGACAGGGTTGCCATTTAACCCACTCCGACATCTATATCCTATCAAGAAGTTCTAGATCAGAATAAAGGACTTTAGGGAGGGTTCTTATAATATTTTTTTACAGATTTTCATGTACCCGACATTGCTTCGCTGCCAACGGGCCTGTTCAGTACTCTGGCGAAGTTGTCTTGGCGTTATGCATGCATTTACCCACTGCCAGCGGACCTGTTCAATATCCCGACAGGTTTACAAACACTTCCCACAGCTCTTATTAACATTTTTATTTTGTTTTTCTTTTATGGATAGCTGAGCGGGGTGACGCTGAA
>SNQJ01S0039797.1:9404-20222 GCA_010110895.2 Picea sitchensis
CGGACTCCCAATAATGAGTCTTAGTTAAGCTCTTTTCCGAATCGTCTAAAAACTGAAAATATCACCGAGTGATTTGTCCCTTTCACACTCGTTAAAATTGGATTTGAAAGATCATGAGTCCTATTTAATCTCTTTTCCGACTCACTATCAAAAATAGAAAAGATTGCCGAGTGAACTTATCTTTTTCACACTCGTAAATTGGATTTGAAAAGACGTCTATTTGGCACAAGTTTACCCCTTTTTCACACCAAGTAGACTAAACGATATAGAAAAGGAAATTTTTTTTCGTTAAGTTGTGATTGCATCTCATGCCCTCGCTTTTTGTATTGAGCCTTTAGCCTGTTCTCGCTTTGCGTTATAAACCGTTACCTAAGCATTTTGCACCCTCAACCAAGCAGAGCCTTGTTTTTTCCTTCACAATTTGACACCCTATACCCTGGAGGGAACATCACCTCGAGTGTCCATCTCCCGCATGAATTTCCTTGCATTGAGCATAGGTACGTTCCACTGCTGGAACTAATTTTTCTTACTTGCGACACTCATTCCCTCCTTTGTATCATAGCATTCATTTGTTATGAAAAAACAAAAAAAATAAGGGCAGGAAGGGAATACTATATTGTAATTGGCAGCAGTCATGTCACCTTTGAACAGAGCACAAAGTTATTGAGTCCTTGTGTCATCATAATTTTGGGTTTAGCATGGCCTTAGGAAGTTGATCTCGCTACAGAGTTTTCTCTACCAACTGGTTACTCTTCCAGTCCCTATAGAGAACATTATTGATGCCTTATGCATCTAATTGTCACATCATTGAGTCCATGCTGTCAGAGTCCACCATATGTCTCATGCTCTTTTTCAAAGGAATTCTATCAACATGTGTCGACCACTCCTCAAAAATATTGACTTTGCATGTTGGCCATACCCTTAGTTTGTCTCAAAATCACATGATACTTTGGTCTTATCATGCACCGTGGCCCTACTTTCATCATTGGTAGGTCACCTTGAACCCAACAATCGACATTTCATCATTGGTCATTGACTAGGTGGTTTCCCTTATGTTCGAAGGCAAGACATCTATTCACACTTTCGGATTCGTACAATGTCTTGGATGCCATTAGCCTTATTGGTGGTTTCCTCACCTTTGTCAGTATTTTTTCATCATTGGTTTCTATTCGGAGGGTCCTTTTCGTGTACCACTTGCATTTGGCACACGCGAAAGACACACATGGTCGTTGGTTCATGAACATGTTCTTCATCCAATCTCCACCAAATAATGAAGCTCCTTATTTGTTCCTCATGATGACTGATGAGAGATGCCTCAATGCTCTCCTTTCAGCGGGTCTCTTTCCATCAACTTCAACTCATTTATTCTGGATATGGGACCTAGAGTTTTATGAGTACCTTGAGACTTGTAGTCATTAGTGGCAGGCTCTCTCGCCATTGACAGATGGGAATACATCAATGTCTCCTAATCAATGGATCTCTCAAGTGTTTGACACCAACTCCTTTATTCACATATGTAGAGATGTATTCGGTGCCTTGATGCCTACTTTAATTATCAGTAGGTTGTCTCACATTTGTTAACGGTATACTTCAATGACCGGTAATCAAATGATGTCTCATCATGTTCAAACTCAACTCATTTATTCACATGATGGAGACTTTCACCATTGGTGGATAGTGTAGAAGACTTGAAGACATCACTATGTGGCCGCAGCTTTCCTGAGTTGTTGCTTCCATTTCATTGGACCAGTACCTATTTGACTTCAGTGATCATGGGAGATCAGATTGTACTCCATGGTATACAGATATCTTCAAATTGATTTTTTAGACTGGTTTCACTAGGCCTTGTTCATGACTATGAAAGATTTTGGAATATAACCACATTTGTAATTGCCTATTCATGGCCATGAACACTTGTTTGGTATATTTTCCACCTTGATCTGCATTGTATTCTTGGCAGCCATGTATGCAAAGTCAATACATAATGTAATGAAAAATTGAGTTCATCCAGCTGGTTCTCTCCCACTCCACTTCTGGGTTATTTATAATGTATTTCGGTCATCGTAGATACTCCTCTGATCTCACACATTAGGGGGCATCAGTTATAGAAAGATTTGCCTCACCATTGCTATCTTTCACAGAGGGCCTTTTTCCATTTCCCTATGCAGACTTTTCATCCCTTTTTGATGAATCCAAAGCTAAAAAATATACATTTTTTCACATATACTCCCCCTAACTGCTATGCAAGATGCGTATACGCTTGTTGCTCCATTACAGCTCGCATATATCAGGATTTGTGCTAGAAAATACAAAATGAGGTCAGGTTTCCATTTCATGACAGAAGATCTCTAATCCTTGGCCTTCCATATACTGGAAACATTATGACTCGGCCCTTCAGTTGCATTCTGGAGGCTATAAGAGCACAATTTCGAACTATGGAAAAGAGGAGAAAGCATTCAAATTTGAGAGAAAAGTTACTTTGGAGAAATTACTTCATATTGACTATGCATCCCTTTGTCCCTCAAGTCTGAACATAGTGTTCATCCCCCAAGCTCTTCCCTTATTGTTGAAGAGGACCCCTTTGCCTCTTTCTCATGAGCTTGTCTTTGGTGGNAAAGTTACTTTGGAGAAATTACTTCATATTGACTATGCATCCCTTTGTCCCTCAAGTCTGAACATAGTGTTCATCCCCCAAGCTCTTCCCTTATTGTTGAAGAGGACCCCTTTGCCTCTTTCTCATGAGCTTGTCTTTGGTGGAGGATTGAGTGGTGGAGACCCAGTTGGAAGGAACTTGGTTTCTTGGTTTCAAACCGTGCCAACACGGAAGTCTATAATGTTGACACTTCTGTTGATCAATTATTAATACAAATACTCCTTTCCTGTCCTATTGGTATCTTTCAAATATATGATTATTATCCATGGGCATGTTTGTAACGTTTATTAATGGATTATGCTATCTGATGTACTAATCCCTTTTATATCATCACTATATACTTTCTTTTCTTGTTTGTTGAGAACTTCTCGCATGTATAAAACATTAGGTCAAAGTGCTCAACGATGGAACATCATCAAACATTGGATCGAGGTAGGCCTCTTTCTTGTATTGCACACTAGTCTATATAGCATATGTTGGAATTGAGTTTATTTCTGCAGTCATACCTGTCTGTTGTCGTTTACCCTTGGCCATATAGAGTTTTTCCCTTGTAACAGCAGTGCCAGCATCAGTTGCAGTACCCATTGCAGTGAAAGTTTTTATGAAGTGTTGGGACTAATTTGTATTGTCCTGGTGTGCCTTAACCTAGCAAATCTCCATCTACCTTTAAATTACAAGTTGCAATGCCTTTGAATGATCCATATTTATGAGCGGAACGAAAGGAATAACAAATTATTGAATACAATAACACAGAGATATGGAGAAAAACAACAGATATCTAGTGAGCAATAACTTCTATTGAATAAATAAAATAGGCTGAAACTGTAAAACTGCAGAATTGAAAACAATTTACTCGAATGGTGGTAGTTATCTCTGAGAAAAGATGTGGCTACTATGTTTATCCATCTAAGTGGAATGATTACAATGAGGCTCTAGTGGCCTTTTTAACATTACTCATTAATTCCAAAACCCTAGACATCCAAAAACCTAACCCTAGGAGATGGAACGCCAAAATTTATGTGGGCCCCGATGGATAAGTTGGTACCTCAACTTATCGGGGTCGTAAATTTTGCATATGACCTCTATTTTAGGCACGTGATAGCCCATTGGAAAGGTATTTTTGAGAAATACACATTATGTCGTCAAACTTTGACTCTGTCTACAATTTGACTATGGCAAGACAAAAAAACATTGTTTAGGGCCTCAAAACGGACCTGAAAGTACATAAAGATGTACTGACATGAAAACTTCCAAAATAAGTGAGTTGGATTAGGTGGGAGGACACTAATCTCCACCTAGACGTTGTGTAGGGATTCATACAGGCCCAGAAGTGTAGAACCCACAATTACAAATAATTACAAAATAACATGTTGAACTAACAATTGTCAAGAGGTACCAGTTGGAATAGGTGGGTGGCCACCAATATCCACCTGGATCAGTCCTCCCCCTTAGGAATAAATGGCCTCCATTGTGTTGAGTGCCCCCATCAAGTGGGGAAAATTCTGTTGAATTTGGCCCTAGGTGAGAAATTGTCTTGGTGTAGGAGTTTCCCTGCCTTGACAACCTAATAAAGTTGGATCCTCTGGTGGTGAGTTGAAAGTTCCCTTGACATGTGTGTCCACTATCTAATCAGTGGATGCATGTTCCATGTAGTCAAGGTTGAGCTTTGTTGGTTTCAACTATTATGCGATATTTGAGGTGTCCAATAATGGTGGAAAATATGGTCGAAGGAGGTCCACATTGAACACTGGGTGCAAGCCAAGGAAGGGTAGAGTGTTGAGCTGAAAAACATTGCTACCCACAACCTTGGTGATATTGTAAGGCCCATAGTGAAGTGGGTGGAGCTTTCGATGGGGCCCTGTAAGGCAGCCTTTCTACAAATGTAACCAGAGCTTGTCTCCCACCTAAAACAAGTGCAGTACCCGGTGTTGATGATGGCACTGCTTGTTCTTAGAATTGGATTTCTGCAAAATCTCATGGACCTGTTGGTAGATGTGCTAAATCCTCTCAATGAATCTGGTGGATTTGTTGGCCTCAGACTGAACATAGGAATATTATGCATGTGTGGTTGCAAGAGGTAGTGAAACATTAATGGGACCCAAGGGTTGGAATCCTAGCCCCACCTAAAATGGGCTATGGTCGATGGAGCTATGGAGAGCCCAATTGTATCTATGTTGAGCATAGGGAAGACTCCCATCCCATGTACATATATGCTTAGAGTTGTACATGCGCAGGATGTGCACAATCATATGATTGACGACCTTTGTCTGGCCATCGGTTTGGGGGTGGAAAGTAGTGGATTTAGTGAGCTTGGTGTCCAACAGTGACCAGAGACTCGACCAAAATGTGTTGAGAAACTTGTGTTCCCGATCTGAGGTGATGGTCTATGGTATCCCAAAATGGACCCACACTTGTTCGAAGAAGAGCTTGGAAATATCTATCATTGTGATGCTCTTCTTGCATGTTTTGATAATGGTCATCTCTGAAAACAGATCAACCACCAAAAATACAAAATCATTGTCGTGCTTGGTGGATGGAAGGCTAGACGTGTAATCCATCAAGATGGATTCCCAAGGCCTCTCGAGAGTAGAAAGAGGGGTTTATAAGCCTTTCTTCTTGATGGTTGGCTTGGTAATGGCATAGGTAGTGCAAGATATGATATACTTGTTGATGTCTTATCAAAGTTTTGGCCAATAAAAATGTTTATGTAGAATGACCATAGTTTTATCCACGCCAAAATGTCCTGCCATTCGACTATAGTGAGCCTCCCAAATCATCTTTGCATGCTCTCTTGTGGGAACATAGAGGTGGCCCAGATGGAATAACAGTCCATCTTGGATGTGAAATTGGTGACATTCACTCATGTACCCAAGAGTTGATAGGTGGTGGTGAATTCAGGGTCACGCTGATAAATTTTGGGCCACTCAGATGCCTCATGCCCACAGGAATGGAGTATTGTGGTGAGTGAAGCAATGGAATGGTGAATGAGGTAGTCAGCAACATGACTTGTGCTCCCTATTTTATACTTGATGTTGAGATGGAATTGTTGTAGGTATGTGGACCACTTTTGATGGCGATCATTCTGCAACTTCCATTATGTTTGTATGAACTATAGAGGCTTGTGATCAGTGTGGATGATTGTCTCCTTTCCCATAATGTAATGTTTCTATTGACAGAAGTCTTGCACAATGGAATACATTTCTTTGTCATAGGTGGGGTATTTCGGGACAGTATATGAGAGTGTCTCACTATGGTATGCTACTTGATGACCATGTTGAGTGATAATTGTGCCTACAACATAGTCGGGGGAATCAGTCTCAAACTTGAATAGTTGTTGCAAATCAAGTAAGGAGAGTATTGGAGTTGAGCACAAGTGATGCCTTAGATAATAAAATGCTTGTTGTTGTGCCTTCCCCCATGCGAACTTTTCCTTTCCACTTCCATTGGTTAGTTGGTTGAGGGCCCATGCAATATGGGAGAATCCCAACATGAACCTTCAGTAGAAGTTGGAAAGTCCCAAGAAGCTCTAAAGATCGGTTAGTGTGGTCAGGGCTGGTCAGTCACAAATGACTTGGATATTAGCTAGATCCACATGTACCCCATGCTTATCAACAATGTATCCCAAGTATTGGACCCTGTTCATTCCAAAGAAGCATTTTTCCAAGTTGGCATATAGCTTGTGTTGTCGTAGAGTGCCCAAAACCTACTAAATATGTTGCATGTGCTCCTCCCAAGTTCTATTAAATATGAGGATGTCATCTAGATATACCACCACAAAAGAGTTGTTGAAGGGTCTCAATACATAATCCATCAATCTCATGAAATTTGTTGGTGAATTTGTTAATCCAAAGGGAATGACAATCCATTCGAACAGTCCTTCTTTATATTTGAAAGTTGTCTTCCATACATCATTCCGTTCGATGGGAAACTGGTAGTATCCAGAATTTAGGTCAATCTTGTTGAATAAATTTTCCCCCTTGAGTTGGTCAAGAAGGTCATCAATTCTGGGAATTGGGTACTGGTTTTGGACTATGATTTTGTTTAATGTTATGTAATCAATGCAGAGTCGCTAGATCTCATCTTTCTTCTGTACCAGCACAATCAGTCTTTCGCAAGGGGAGGATTTGGGTCGGATGTGCCCCTTTTGAATTAGCTCTTAAATATAGTGCTTGATTTCGTCATTTTCCATCAACGAGCGATGATAGACTAGTCCATTAGGCAGTGCACCGGGGGTTAGATCAATTGGATGCTTGACTTGGAAGTGCGTTGGTACCCCGGTGGGTGAGGAGAAGATGTTTTTGTACTCGTCCATGATCCCGTCCACTTGATTCTGCTACAAAGAGAGGCTTTGTGTAGAGGTCATGGATGTGGCAGCGACATTCTATTTACTACGAGCACGGATCACAAAGAAGATGAATTTCTCAGTCTGTGAAATGACCATACTACATTACTCAAAATAGATTAAAGAAATAGCGGTAGGTGGCACTACCTCTGGTATCCTGTACAATTTCTACCCAAAGTAATAATAACATTGCGGGGTCTAGACTCATACACAACATGTCACTTCCACAAATATGGTTGGCCTAAAAGAACATCACAAGCTTCAAGGGGAGCAATATCACACAATACCTTGTCTTTGAAGGGCTTGATGTTGTAGGGTAGATGTCACTATTGGCTGATGTTGAGATCTCATCCTTGGAAAAGCCAATCGATGGTGTGGGAATCCTGGTGCGGTGTTATCGGTACGTCCATCCACTTGACGACCTATGCTGAAATTAGATTCTTCTAAATGCCTCTATCAATAATGAGATGCAGCGGAGTCCCCTTTACCCACATCTGTGAGTGAAAGAGGCGTTCCCCTTCCTATGGTTCTTCTTGTTCACTTGGTTGGACTTTGGTGGTAGTGACAGTGGCACTAGGTTCAGAATCGATTTGACTCGAAGTCAGAATCTGCCATATGACTCGGAATCTTTCATCTCGGCCACCAACGACTTCTTGGAGTGACATTCTGCGGTGTTGTGCCAAGGGATTTTATGGTATTCACACCATTTTCCTGTGTCCTTCTTCAACTTCTCATTTCCCTTCTTGGGTTGTGGATTGGACCAAAGAGGAATGAAAGGAATAATATATTGAATACAATAACACAAAGATATGAAGAACAACAACAAATATCTAGTGAACTATAACTTCTATTGAATAAATAAAATAGGTTGAAACTATAAAATTGCATAACTGAAAACAACTTTCTTGAATGGTGGTAGTTATCTCCAAGGARAGATTTGGCTGATACATGCATCCGTCTGAGCARAATGATTACAATGAGTCTCCATAGGCCTTTTTAACATTACTCATCAATTCCAAAACCCTAGACATCCAAAAACCTAACCCTAGGAGATGAAAAGCCAAAATTTATGTGCRCCCTRATGGGTAAGTTGGTACCTCAAGTTCCTGGGGTCGTAAMTTTTKCATACGACCTCTGTTTTAGGCAMGTGATATCCCGTTGGAAAGGTATTTTYGAGAAMTACACACTATGCCATMAAAATCTGAATCCTTCTATAGTTTGACTGTGGCAAGCCAAAAAAACACTATTTAGGGCCCCAAAACGGCCCTAGAAGTACAGAAAGATGTATTGACATGAAAACTTCCAAAATAAGCCAGTTGGATTTGGTGGGMAGCCACCAATCTCCACCTGAATGTTSTGTAGGGATTCAGATAGACCCGAAAYTGTATAACCCACAATTACAAAGAATTACAGAAGAACGTGTTGAACTAACAATTATTAAGAAAAGCCACTTGGAATAGGTGGGTGGCCACCAATATCCACCTGGATCATTGAAGTTTTAAAGGTTTGTTATTTATTGTCGGATGGTGCCACTATCTACCGATATTTTCAGAGGTATGTACTTACATATGTTCAAAATGTATCATTATTCTAAATGGTATTTGTAGGAGAAAGGATCTTTTGTCTAAATAGCAATCGTAGATCCAGAAGGATCTCAGATCCAACACATTCAGAGGAACAATGCACGTCAGGTTTAATCAATTTAGTATGCCTCTATTTGTTATGATCTTATGAACATCTAGGTTATATTTTTATTTGTTGAAATTATACTAAAAATTGGTCAAAATTAAAGTCGAAGTATTAGATTGATTAAAGTTGAGATTATAGAGTTTATTCCCTAACTCAGATTTCTGTCAAGATAGCATATCGTCTTCGTATAGAAGATAGGTTGAATAAAGTACTTGTCATATTGAGTAAAGGAGACTCAAAATAAAATAAACACACTCATTCTTGAGGAAAAGACTTCAAGTTCCAGGTTTTACTGATCAAGTTGATAAGATTCAAATTTACACATATCAAGTTTGATAATTGTTAAACACTATAGTTGTGATAGCAATTTTTGAAAAGTTTTATTATTGAATACTTGGTAGCATGTGAGCACTATTGAGATAAATGATTATTGTAATCATTCACTAGATATAACTAACATCTCCTCTAGGAGAAACTTCTTGGTTTGTTTACAGGTTACCATGGAGGAATGATTGATCACAACACTAGAAGAGTGTTTCTCTCATTCCATGTTTCTTACTTTTTACCCTTGTTTTAGGTAGGTCACAAGTGATAGCTCTAAAGGAGATACTATGACGATTGTTCTCGCTATTGTTTTATTGTTATTGTCTGTTGTTTCTACCTTGTTGTTCTTTTTTTGGAAAGATCACTGGTGCTAACCCTGAGGGAGATATAGTGATGATTGCAAGAGGAAATATATTAGATGAGACATGGAGTAGATTATCCAAGTTGTATATATGATCGTATACATCCATATATTGAAGAAGAAGAAGAAAAAACTACTTTTTCTAGATACATAACATCTCATATGGAGACAGATCATGAGGAGATGAAGGCTCAAAGATGACCGAACATTATAATAGAAATCACAGTGGAATTGGTCAATGGATAATGAAACCACCTTGACAACAAGCAGAATTCGTTTGAATTTTGACTCAACTTTTCATATTAATACTTGGTATTCAACACCAAGTATATCCTACAGAGACTGAAGTTTTTGTAGATTCAAATTGAGCCCGATCTCAGAGAGGATCAGATGGGAAAAATAAACATCTTCTAGGATGGAAAGACAGATTCCATGAGTTGAGAATGCCAGATCATAGCTTCAGAGACTTCTAGGAGATGTAAAATCTTTTGGGAATATTCCCTTGTTTCAGTGACAGAGGAGGAAGACAAACAGAAGGACTGGGATATGGATTTTTCCCTGAGACTAGAAGGGAAGTCAGTGGTGACTTCCAAGATTGATCTAACAGATCAAGCATGTTGCAAATAACAATATAAATATGTGCAAATCCTAATTTGTGTCCATAGGATTCTCCCAACAAGAGGGAGAAGACTATGACAAGACACTTTCTCCAATAATTGAAGAAATAGTTCCAGTGTTCATGAAGACAGTCAGAACAACCATGATTCTGATACAGTATGAGATTTAGAGGGAGCAGGTATGACAATCCATGTATTTGATATTGAGTTATCTCCAGTGCCAGTTGGTGTAGTACATTAGTTGATCCATGGAGACATGACTACAATAGAAGATTGATTTACCTCCAGAGAAAGAGGATAAGCTACCCTCGGTATCAGTTATTGAGCCACTCTCAGTTTCGGATGAATTTTTTGTGTGATGGATTAGGGGAGATAATCTTAGAGTTCAACAGTTATAGTGAGAATAGAGCAAGTAATTCTCAGCTTCAAAAATAGCAATTGCAGGTGAAAAGTCTTAGTTCCAGAAGGAACAGTTGTAGAAAAAGTAGAGGACATGCTCTCAAGAAGTGATACAAATAGTGCTTTGTAGAAAGCACATAGAACCAACACATGATTATGTAGATTGAGTTGCAGTTGAGCAAGTGTACCAGGTTGGTACAATGTGATGTGAAAAATTGGTTTCTAAATACAAGACAGGAAGACTCATGTCTGCAAGTTGAAGAAGGCCATGTATGGTCTGAAGCAAGCTCTAAGATCTTGGTATGGCAGGATTGATAGTTTTCTAATGAACTTGGGCTTTACCAAGAGTAAAGTTGATCCCAACCTTTACTTCAAGATTGAGAATGATGGACTAGTTATATTGTTGTTATATGTGGACGAATTATTCTTAACA